>CAUJCB010000577.1:0-75664 GCA_963082715.1 Harpalus rubripes
AATAAGACAAAATACACTGTTTTTTAGTGAATACAACCTTTTGGGGGGCACTTTGGAAACATATTCTACCTGTAGTTTCGATGGAACTAGGTTATTTATGCTACAATAAGACAAAATACACCGATTTTTAGTGAATACAAGGTTTTGGAGGAACTCCGTGGTACACTCGCCAGCACAGCTAGAGTGCCGATTTGAACTATAGAAGTTACTGCAAAACACCTTAAAAACACGTAATTCGCTTAGAAAACGCATTTTCAATTGATTTGGAGACATGTTTTGAGAAACAGTTTTTACATCATATTTGAGCGTTTCACGGTCTGAAACGACGATTTTGCATGTATCTTTGGAAACATATTCTACCTGTAGTTTCGATGGAACTAGGTTATTTATGCTACAATAAGACAAAATACACTGATTTTTAGTGACTACAAGGTTTTGGAGGCACTCCGTGGTGCACTCGCCAGCGCAGCTAGAGTGCCGATTTGAACTATAGAAGTTACTGCAAATCACCTTAAAAACACGTAATACGCTTAGAAAACGTATTTTCAAGTGATTTGGAGACATGTTTTGAGAAACAGTTTTTACATCATATTTAAGCGTTTCACGGTCTGAAACGACGATTTTGCATGTATCTTTGGAAACATATTCTACCTTGTAGTTTCGATGGAACTAGGTTATTTATGCTACAATAACACAAAATACATTGATTTTTAGTGAATACAAGGTTTTGGAGGCACTCCGTGGTGCACTCGCCAGCCCAGCTAAAGTGTTGATTTGAACTATAGAAGTTACTGCAAAACACCTTAAAAACACGTAATTCGCTTAGAAAACGCATTTTCAAGTGATTTGGAGACATGTTTTGAGAAACAGTGTTTACATCAAATTTGAGCGTTTCACGGTCTGAAACGACGATTTTGCATGTATCTTTGGAAGCATATTCTACCTGTAGTTTCGATGGAACTAGGTTATTTATGCTACAATAAGACTAAATACACTGATTTTTAGTGAATACAACTTTTTGGGGGCACTCCGTGGTGCACTCGCCAGCGCAGCTAGAGTGCCGATTTAAACTATAGAAGTTACTGCAAAACACCTTAGAAACACGTAATTCGCTTGGAAAACGCATTTTCAAGTGATTTGGAGACATGTTTTGAGAAACAGTTTTTACATCATATTTGAGCGTTTCACGGTCTGAAACGACGATTTTGCATGTATCTTTGGAAACATGTTCTACCTGTTGTTTTGATGGAACTAGGTTATTAAGGGTACAATAAGACAAAATACACTGTTTTTTAGTGAATACAACCTTTTGGGGGCACTCCGTGGTGCACTCGCCAGCGCAGCTAGAGTGTCGATTTGAACTATAGAAGTTACTACAAAACACCTTAAAAACAAATAATTCGCTTAGAAAACGCATTTTCAAGTGATTTGGAGACATGTTTTGAGAAACAGTTTTTACATCATATTTGAGCGTTTCACGGCCTGAAACGACGATTTTGCATGTATCTTTGTAAACATATTCTACCTGTAGTTTCGATGGAACTAGGTTATTTAGGGTACAATAAGACAAAATACACTGATTTTTAGTGAATACAAGGTTTTGGAGGAACTCCGTGGTACACTCGCCAGCGCAGCTAGAGTGCCGATTTGAACGATAGAAGTTGCAGCAAAACACCTTAAAAACACGTAATTCGATTAGAAAACGCATTTTCAAGTGATTTGGAGACATGTTTTGAGAAACAGTTTTTACATCATATTTGACCAATTCACGGTCTGAAACGACGATTTTGCATGTATCTTTGGAAACATATTCTACCTGTAGTTTTGATGGAACTAGGTTATTTATGCTAAAGTAAGACAAAATACACTGATTTTTTGTGAATACAAGGTTTTGGAGGCACTCCGTGGTGCACTCGCCAGCGCAGCTAGAGTGCCGATTTGAACTATAGAAGTTACTGCAAAACACCTTAAAAACACGTAATTCGTTTAGAAAACGCATTTTCAAGTGATTTGGAGACATGTTTTGAGAAACAGTTTTTACATCATATTTGAGCGTTTCACGGTCTGAAACGCCGATTTTGCATGTATCTTTGGATACATATTCTACCTGTAGTTTCGATGGAACTAGGTTATTAAGGCTAGAATAAGACAAAATACACTGTTTTTTAGTGAATACAACCTTTTGGGGGCACTCCGTGGTGCACTCGCCAGCGCAGCTAGAGTGCCGATTTGAACTATAGAAGTTACTGCAAAACACCTTAAAAACACGTAATTCGCTTAGAAAACGTATTTTCAAGTGATTTGGAGACATGTTTTGAGAAACAGTTTTTACATCATATTTGAGCGTTTCACGGTCTGTAACCACGATTTTGCATGTATCTTTGGAAACATATACTACCTGTAGTTTCGATGGAACTAGGTTATTTATGCTACAATAAGACAAAATACACTGATTTTTAGTGAATACAAGGTTTTAGAGGCACTCCGTGGTGCACTCGCCAGCGCAGCTAGAGTGCCGATTTGAACTATAGAAGTTACTGCAAAACACCTTAAAAACACGTAATTCGTTTAGAAAACGCATTTTCAAGTGATTTGGAGACATGTTTTGAGAAACAGTTTTACATCATATTTGAGCGTTTCACGGTCTGAAACGACGATTTTGCATGTATCTTTGGAAACATATTCTACCTGTAGTTTTGATGGAACTAGGTTATTTAGGGTACAATAAGACAAAATACACTGTTTTTTAGTGAATACAACCTTTTGGGGGGCACTTTGGAAACATATTCTACCTGTAGTTTCGATGGAACTAGGTTATTTATGCTACAATAAGACAAAATACACCGATTTTTAGTGAATACAAGGTTTTGGAGGAACTCCGTGGTACACTCGCCAGCACAGCTAGAGTGCCGATTTGAACTATAGAAGTTACTGCAAAACACCTTAAAAACACGTAATTCGCTTAGAAAACGCATTTTCAATTGATTTGGAGACATGTTTTGAGAAACAGTTTTTACATCATATTTGAGCGTTTCACGGTCTGAAACGACGATTTTGCATGTATCTTTGGAAACATATTCTACCTGTAGTTTCGATGGAACTAGGTTATTTATGCTACAATAAGACAAAATACACTGATTTTTAGTGACTACAAGGTTTTGGAGGCACTCCGTGGTTGCACTCGCCAGCGCAGCTAGAGTGCCGATTTGAACTATAGAAGTTACTTGCAAATCACCTTAAAAACACGTAATACGCTTAGAAAACGTATTTTCAAGTGATTTGGAGACATGTTTTGAGAAACAGTTTTTACATCATATTTAAGCGTTTCACGGTCTGAAACGACGATTTTGCATGTATCTTTGGAAACATATTCTACCTTGTAGTTTCGATGGAACTAGGTTATTTATGCTACAATAACACAAAATACATTGATTTTTAGTGAATACAAGGTTTTGGAGGCACTCCGTGGTGTACTCGCCAGCCCAGCTAAAGTGTTGATTTGAACTATAGAAGTTACTGCAAAACACCTTAAAAACACGTAATTCGCTTAGAAAACGCATTTTCAAGTGATTTGGAGACATGTTTTGAGAAACAGTGTTTACATCATATTTGAGCGTTTCACGGTCTGAAACGACGATTTTGCATGTATCTTTGGAAGCATATTCTACCTGTAGTTTCGATGGAACTAGGTTATTTATGCTACAATAAGACTAAATACACTGATTTTTAGTGAATACAACTTTTTGGGGGCACTCCGTGGTGCACTCGCCAGCGCAGCTAGAGTGCCGATTTAAACTATAGAAGTTACTGCAAAACACCTTAGAAACACGTAATTCGCTTGGAAAACGCATTTTCAAGTGATTTGGAGACATGTTTTGAGAAACAGTTTTTACATCATATTTGAGCGTTTCACGGTCTGAAACGACGATTTTGCATGTATCTTTGGAAACATGTTCTACCTGTTGTTTTGATGGAACTAGGTTATTAAGGGTACAATAAGACAAAATACACTGTTTTTTAGTGAATACAACCTTTTGGGGGCACTCCGTGGTGCACTCGCCAGCGCAGCTAGAGTGTCGATTTGAACTATAGAAGTTACTACAAAACACCTTAAAAACAAATAATTCGCTTAGAAAACGCATTTTCAAGTGATTTGGAGACATGTTTTGAGAAACAGTTTTTACATCATATTTGAGCGTTTCACGGCCTGAAACGACGATTTTGCACGTATCTTTGTAAACATATTCTACCTGTAGTTTCGATGGAACTAGGTTATTTAGGGTACAATAAGACAAAATACACTGATTTTTAGTGAATACAAGGTTTTGGAGGAACTCCGTGGTACACTCGCCAGCGCAGCTAGAGTGCCGATTTGAACGATAGAAGTTGCAGCAAAACACCTTAAAACACGTAATTCGATTAGAAAACGCATTTTCAAGTGATTTGGAGACATGTTTTGAGAAACAGTTTTTACATCATATTTGACCAATTCACGGTCTGAAACGACGATTTTGCATGTATCTTTGGAAACATATTCTACCTGTAGTTTTGATGGAACTAGGTTATTTATGCTAAAGTAAGACAAAATACACTGATTTTTTGTGAATACAAGGTTTTGGAGGCACTCCGTGGTGCACTCGCCAGCGCAGCTAGAGTGCCGATTTGAACTATAGAAGTTACTGCAAAACACCTTAAAAACACGTAATTCGTTTAGAAAACGCATTTTCAAGTGATTTGGAGACATGTTTTGAGAAACAGTTTTTACATCATATTTGAGCGTTTCACGGTCTGTAACCACGATTTTGCATGTATCTTTGGAAACATATACTACCTGTAGTTTCGATGGAACTAGGTTATTTATGCTACAATAAGACAAAATACACTGATTTTTAGTGAATACAAGGTTTTAGAGGCACTCCGTGGTTCACTCGCCAGCGCAGCTAGAGTGCCGATTTGAACTATAGAAGTTACTGCAAAACACCTTAAAAACACGTAATTCGTTTAGAAAACGCATTTTCAAGTGATTTGGAGACATGTTTTGAGAAACAGTTTTACATCATATTTGAGCGTTTCACGGTCTGAAACGACGATTTTGCATGTATCTTTGGAAACATATTCTACCTGTAGTTTTGATGGAACTAGGTTATTTAGGGTACAATAAGACAAAATACACTGTTTTTTAGTGAATACAACCTTTTGGGGGGCACTTTGGAAACATATTCTACCTGTAGTTTCGATGGAACTAGGTTATTTATGCTACAATAAGACAAAATACACCGATTTTTAGTGAATACAAGGTTTTGGAGGAACTCCGTGGTACACTCGCCAGCGCAGCTAGAGTGTCGATTTGAACTATAGAAGTTACTGCAAATCACCTTAAAAACACGTAATACGCTTAGAAAACGTATTTTCAAGTGATTTGGAGACATGTTTTGAGAAACAGTTTTTACATCATATTTAAGCGTTTCACGGTCTGAAACGACGATTTTGCATGTATCTTTGGAAACATATTCTACCTTGTAGTTTCGATGGAACTAGGTTATTTATGCTACAATAACACAAAATACATTGATTTTTAGTGAATACAAGGTTTTGGAGGCACTCCGTGGTGCACTCGCCAGCCCAGCTAAAGTGTTGATTTGAACTATAGAAGTTACTGCAAAACACCTTAAAAACACGTAATTCGCTTAGAAAACGCATTTTCAAGTGATTTGGAGACATGTTTTGAGAAACAGTGTTTACATCATATTTGAGCGTTTCACGGTCTGAAACGACGATTTTGCATGTATCTTTGGAAACATATTCTACCTGTAGTTTTGATGGAACTAGGTTATTTATGCTAAAGTAAGACAAAATACACTGATTTTTTGTGAATACAAGGTTTTGGAGGCACTCCGTGGTGCACTCGCCAGCGCAGCTAGAGTGCCGATTTGAACTATAGAAGTTACTGCAAAACACCTTAAAAACACGTAATTCGCTTAGAAAACGCATTTTCAAGTGATTTGGAGACATGTTTTGAGAAACAGTTTTTACATCATATTTGAGCGTTTCACGGTCTGAAACGACGATTTTGCATGTATCTTTGGAAACATATTCTACCTGTAGTTTCGATGGAACTAGGTTATTTATGCTACAATAAGACTAAATACACTGATTTTTAGTGAATACAACCTTTTGGGGGCACTTCGTGGTACACTCGCCAGCGCAGCTAGAGTGCCGATTTGAACTATAGAAGTTACTGCAAAACACCTTAAAAACACGTAATTCGCTTAGAAAACGCATTTTCATGTGATTTGGAGACATGTTTTGAGAAACAGTTTTTACATCATATTTGAGCGTTTCACGGTCTGAAACGCCGATTTTGCATGTATCTTTGGAAACATATTCTACCTGTAGTTTCGATGGAACTAGGTTATTTAGGGTACAATAAGACAAAATACACTGTTTTTTAGTGTATACAACCTTTTATGGGCACTCCGTGGTGCACTCGCCAGCGCAGCTAGAGTGCCGATTTGAACTATAGAAGTTACTGCAAAACACCTTAAAAACACGTAATTCGCTTAGAAAACGCATTTTCAAGTGATTTGGAGACATGTTTTGAGAAACAGTTTTTACATCATATTTGAGCGTTTCACGGTCTGAAACGACTATTTTGCATGTATTTTTCGAAACATATTCTATCTGTAGTTTCGATGGAACTAGGTTATTTATGCTACAATAAGACAAAATACACTGATTTTTAGTGAATACAAGGTTTTGGAGGAACTCCGTAGTACACTCGCCAGCGCAGCTAGAGTGCCGATTTGAACGATAGAAGTTGCAGCAAAACACCTTAAAAACACGTAATTCGATTAGAAAACGCATTTTCAAGTGATTTAAAGACATGTTTTGAGAAACAGTTTTTACATCATATTTGAGCGTTTCACGGTCTGAAACGACGATTTTGCATGTATCTTTGGAAACATATTCTACCTGTAGTTTTGATGGAACTAGGTTATTTATGCTACAGTAAGACAAAATACACTGATTTTTAGTGAATACAAGGTTTTGGAGGCACTCCGTGGTGCACTCGCCAGCGCAGCTAGAGTGCCGATTTGAACTATAGAAGTTACTGCAAAACACCTTAAAAACACCTAATTCGCTTAGAAAACGCATTTTCAAGTGATTTGGAGACATGATTTGAGAAACAGTTTTTACATCATATTTGAGCATTTCACGGTCTGAAACGCCGATTTTGCATGTATCTTTGGATACATATTCTACCTGTAGTTTCGATGGAACTAGGTTATTTAGGGTACAATAAGACAAAATACACTGTTTTTTAGTGAATACAACCTTTTGGGGGCACTCCGTGGTGCACTCGCCAGCGCAGCTAGAGTGCCGATTTGAACTATAGAAGTTACTGCAAAACAACTTAACAACACGTAATTCGCTTAGAAAACGTATTTTCAAGTGATTTGGAGACATGTTTTGAGAAACAGTTTTTATATCATATTTGAGCGTTTCACGGTCTGTAACCACGATTTTGCATGTATTTTTGGAAACATATTCTACCTGTAGTTTAGATGGAACTAGGTTATTTATGCTACAATAAGACAAAATACACTGATTTTTAGTGAATACAAGGTTTTGGAGGCACTCCGTGGTGCACTCGCCAGCGCAGCTAGAGTGCCGATTTGAACTATAGAAGTTACTGCAAAACACCTTAAAAACACGTAATTCGCTTAGAAAACGCATTTTCAAGTGATTTGGAGACATGTTTTGAGAAACAGTTTTTACATCATATTTGAGCGTTTCACGGTCTGAAACGACGATTTTGCATGTATCTTTGGAAACATATTCTACCTGTAGTTTTGATGGAACTAGGTTATTTAGGGTACAATAAGTCAAAATACACTGTTTTTTAGTGAATACAACCTTTTGGGGGCACTCCGTGGTGCACTCGCCAGCGCTGCTAGAGTGTCGATTTGAACTATAGAAGTTACTGCAAAACACCTTAAAAACACGTAATTCGCTTAGAAAACGCATTTTCAAGTGATTTGGAGACATGTTTTGAGAAACAGTTTTTACATCATATTTGAGCGTTTCACGGTCTGAAACGACGATTTTGCATGTATCTTTGGAAACATATTCTACCTGTAGTTTCGATGGAACTAGGTTATTTATGCTAAAGTAAGACAAAATACACTGATTTTTAGTGAATACAAGGTTTTGGAGGCACTCCGTGGTGCACTCGCCAGCGCAGCTAGAGTGCCGATTTGAACTATAGAAGTTACTGCAAAACACCTTAAAAACACGTAATACGCTTAGAAAACGTATTTTCAAGTGATTTGGAGACATGTTTTGAGAAACAGTTTTTACATCATATTTAAGCGTTTCACGGTCTGAAACGACGATTTTGCATGTATCTTTGGAAACATATTCTACCTTGTAGTTTCGATGGAACCAGGTTATTTATGCTACAATAACACAAAATACATTGATTTTTAGTGAATACAAGGTTTTGGAGGCACTCCGTGGTGCACTCGCCAGCCCAGCTAAAGTGTTGATTTGAACTATAGAAGTTACTGCAAAACACCTTAAAAACACGTAATTCGCTTAGAAAACGCATTTTCAAGTGATTTGGAGACATGTTTTGAGAAACAGTGTTTACATCATATTTGAGCGTTTCACGGTCTGAAACGACGATTTTGCATGTATCTTTGGAAGCATATTCTACCTGTAGTTTCGATGGAACTAGGTTATTTATGCTACAATAAGACTAAATACACTGATTTTTAGTGAATACAACCTTTTGGGAGCACTCCGTGGTGCACTCGCCAGCGCAGCTAGAGTGCCGATTTAAACTATAGAAGTTACTGCAAAACACCTTAGAAACACGTAATTCGCTTGGAAAACGCATTTTCAATTAATTTGGAGACATGTTTTGAGAAACAGTTTTTACATCATATTTAAGCGTTTCACGGTCTGAAAGGACGATTTTGCATGTATCTTTGGAAACATATTCTACCTGTAGTTTCGATGGAACTAGGTTATTTAGGGTACAATAAGAACAAATACACTCTTTTTAAGTGAATACAACCTTTTGGAGGCACTCCGCGGTGCACTCGCCAGCGCAGCTAGAGTGCCGATTTGAACTATAGAAGTTACTGCAAAACAGCTTAAAAACACGTAATTCGCTTAGAAAACGCATTTTCAAGTAATTTGGAGACATGTTTTGAGAAACAGTTTTTACATCATATTTGAGCGTTTCACGGTCTGAAAAGACGATTTTGCATGTATCTTTGGAAACATATTCTACCTGTAGTTTCGATGGAACTAGGTTATTTATTCTACAATAAGACAAAATACACTGATTTTTAGTGACTACAAGGTTTTGGAGGCACTCCGTGGTGCACTCGCCAGCGCAGCTAGAGTGCCGATTTGAACTATAGAAGTTACTGCAAAACATCTTAAAAACACGTAATTCGCTTAGAAAACGCATTTTCAAGTGATTTGGAGACATGTTTTGAGAAACAGTTTTTACATCATATTTGAGCGTTTCGCGGTCTGAAACGCCGATTTTGCATGTATCTTTGGAAACATATTCTACCTGTAGTTTCGATGGAACTAGGTTATTTAGGGTACAATAAGACAAAATACACTGTTTTTTAGTGAATACAACCTTTTGGGGGCACTCCGTGGTGCACTCGCCAGCGCAGCTAGAGTGCCGATTTGAACTATAGAAGTTACTGCAAAACACCTTAAAAACACGTAATTCGCTTAGAAAACGTATTTTCAAGTGATTTGGAGACATGTTTTGAGAAACAGTTTTTTCATCATATTTAAGCGTTTCACGTTCTGAAACGACGATTTTGCATGTATCTTTGGAAACATATTCTACCTTGTAGTTTCAATGGAACTAGGTGATTTATGCTACAATAACACAAAATACATTGATTTTTAGTGAATACAAGGTTTTGGAGGCACTCCGTGATGCACTCGCCAGCCCAGCTAAAGTGTTGATTTGAACTATAGAAGTTACTGCAAAACACCTTAAAAACACGTAATTCGCTTAGAAAACGCATTTTCAAGTGATTTGGAGACATATTTTGAGAAACAGTTTTTACATCATATTTGAGCGTTTCACGGTCTGAAACGACGATTTTGCATGTATCTTTGGAAGCATATTCTACCTGTAGTTTCGATGGAACTAGGTTATTTATGCTACAATAAGACTAAATACACTGATTTTTAGTGAATACAACGTTTTGGGGGCACTCCGTGGTGCACTCGCCAGCGCAGCTAGAGTGCCGTTTTGAACTATAGAAGTTACTGCAAAACTCCTTAAAAACACGTAATTCGCTTAGAAAACGCAATTTCAAGTGATTTGGAGACATGTTTTGAGAAATAGTTTTTACATCATATTTGAGCGTTTCACGGTCTGAAATTATGATTTTGCGTGTATGTTTGGAAATATATTATACCTGTAGTTTCGATGGAACTAGGTTATTTATGCTACAATAAGACAAAATACACTGATTTTTAGTGAATACAAGGTTTTGGAGGCACTCCGTGGTGCACTCGCCAGCGCAGGTATAGTGCCGATTTGAACCATAGGAGTTACTGAAAAACACCTTAAAAACACGTAACTCGCTTAGAAAACGCATTTTCAAGTGATTTGGAGACATGTTTTGAGAAACAGTTTTTACATCATATTTGAGCGTTTCACGGTCTGAAACGACGATTTTGCATGTATCTTTGGAAACATAATCTACCTGTAGTTTCGATGGAACTAGGTTATTTAGGGTACAATAAGAACAAATACACTCTTTTTAAGTGAATACAACCTCTTGGGGCACTCCGTGGTACACTCGCCAGCGCAGCTAGAGTGCCGATTTGAACTATAGAAGTTACTGCAAAACACCTTAAAAACACATAATTCGCTTAGAAAACGCATTTTCAAGTGATTTGGAGACATGTTTTGAGAAACAGTTTGTACACCATATTTGAGCGTTTCACGGTCTGAAACGACGATTTTGCATGTATCTTTGGAAACATATTCTACCTGTAGTTTCGATGGAACTAGCTTATTTAGGGTACAATAAGACAAAATACACTGTTTTTTAGTGAATGCAACCTTTTGGAGGCACTCCGTGGTGCACTCGCCAGCGCAGCTAGAGTGCCGATTTGAACTATAGAAGTTACTGCAAAACACCTTAAAAACACGTAATTCGCTTAGAAAACGCATATTCAAGTGATTTGAAGACATGTTTTGAGAAACAGTTTTTACATGATATTTGAGCGTTTCACGGTCTGAAACGAAGATTTTGCATGTATCTTTGGAAACATATTCTACCTGTACTTTCGATGGAACTAGGTTATTTAGATTACAATAAGACAAAATACACTGATTTTTAGTGTATACAAGGTTTTGGAGGCACTCCGTGGTGCACCTGCCAGCGAAGCTAGAGTGCCGATTTTAACTATAGAAGTTACTGCAAAACACCTTAAAAACACGCAATTCGCTTAGAAAACGTATTTTCAAGTGATTTGGAGACATGTTTTAAGAAACAGTTTTTACATCATATTTAAGCGTTTCACGGTCTGAAACGATGATTTTGCATGTATCTTTGGAAACATATTCTACCTTGTAGTTTCGATGGAACTAGGTTATTTATGCTACAATAACACAAAATACATTGATTTTTAGAGAATACAATGTTTTGGAGGCACTCCGTGGTGCACTCGCCAGCCCAGCTAAAGTGTTGATTTGAACTATAGAAGTTACTGCAAAACACCTTAAAAACACGTAATTCGCTAAGAAAACGCATTTTCAAGTGACTTGGAGACATGTTTTGAGAAACAGTTTTTACATCATATTTGAGCGTTTCACGGTCTGAAACGACGATTTTGCATGTATCTTTGGAAGCATATTCTACCTGTACTTTCGATGGAACTAGGTTATTTATGCTACAATAAGACTAAATACACTGTTTTTAGTGAATACAACCTTTTGGGGGCACTCCGTGCTGCACTCGCTAGCGCAGCTACAGTGCCGATTTGAACTATAAAAGTTACTGCAAAACACCTTAAAAACACGTAATTCGCTTAGAAATCGTATTTTCAAGTGATTTGGAGACATGTTTTGAGAAACAGTTTTTACATCATATTTGAGCGTTTCACGGTCTGAAACGACGATTTTGCATGTATCATTGGAAACATATTCTACCTGTAGTTTTGATGGAACTAGGTTATTTAGGGTACAATAACACAAAATACATTGATTTTTAGTGAATACAAGGTTTTGGAGGCACTCCGTGGTGCACTCGCCAGCGCAGCTAAAGTGCCGATTTGAACTATAGAAGTTACTGCAAAACACCTTAAAAACACGTAATTCGCTTAGAAAACGCAATTTCAAGTGATTTGGAGACATGTTTTGAGAAACAGTTTTTACATCATATTTGAGCGTTTCACGGTCTGAAACGACGATTTTGCATGTATCTTTGGAAATATATTCTTTCTTTAGTTTCGATGGAACTAGGTTATTTATGCTACAATTAGACAAAATACACTGATTTTTAGTGAAAACAAGGTTTTGGAGGAACTCCGTGGTACACTCGCCAGCGCAGCTAGAGTGCCGATTTGAACTATAGAAGTTACAGAAAAACACGTAATTCGCTTAGAAAACGCATTTTCAAGTGATTTGGAGACATGTTTTGAGAAACAGTTTTTACATCATATTTGAGCGTTTCACGGTCAGAAACGACGATTTTGCATGTATCTTTGGAAACATATTCTACCTGTTTCGATGGAACTAGGTTATTTATGCGTACAATAAGACAAAATACACTGTTCTTTAGTGAATACAACCTTTTGGGGGCACTCCGTGGTGCACTCGCCAGCGCAGCTAGAGTGCCGATTTGAACTATAGAAGTTACTGAAAAACACCTTAAAAACACGTAGATCGTTTAGAAAACGCATTTTCAAGTGATTTGGAAACATGTTTTGAGAAACAGTTTTTACATTATATTTGAGCGTTTCACGGTCTGAAACGACGATTTTGCATGTATCTTTGGTAACATATTCTACCTGTAGTTTTGATGGAACTAGGTTATTTAGGGTACAATAAGAACAAATACACTCTTTTTAAGTGAATACAACCTTTTGAGGGGACTCCGTGGTGCACTCAGCTAGAGTGCCGATTTGAACTATAGAAGTTACTGAAAAACACCTTAAAAACACATAATTCGCTTAGAAAACGCATTTCCCAGTGATTTGGAGACATGTTTCGAGAAACAGTTTTACATCATATTTGAGCGTTTCACGGTCTGAAACGACGATTTTGCATGTATCTTTGGAAACATATTCTACCTGTAGTTTCGATGGAACTAGTTTATTTAGGGTACAATAAGACAAAATACACTGTTTTTTAGTGAATACAAGGTTTTGGAGGCACTCCGTAGTGCACTCGCAAGCGCAGCTAGAGTGCCGATTTGAACTATAGAAGTTACTGCAAAACACCTTAAAAACACGTAATCCGCTTAGAAAACGCATTCTCAAGTGATTTGGAGACATGTTTTGAGAAACAGTTTTTACATCATATTTGAGCGTTTCACGGTCTGAAACGCCGATTTTGCATGTATCTTTGGAAACATATTCTACCTGTAGTTTCGATGGAACTAGTTTATTTATGCTACAGTAAGACAAAATACACTGATTTTTAGTGAATACAAGGTTTTGGAGGCACTCCGTGGTGCACTCGCCAGCGCAGCTAGAGTGCCGATTTGAACTATAGAAGTTACTGCAAAACACCTTAAAAACACGTAATTCGCTTAGAAAACGCATTCTCAAGTGATTTGGGGACATGTTTTGAGAAACAGTTTTTACATCACATTTGAGCGTTTCACGGTCTGAAACGACGATTTTGCATGTATCTTTGGAAACATATTCTACCTATAGTTTCGATGGAACTAGGTTATTTAGGGTACAATAAGACAAAATACACTGTTTTTTAGTGAATACAACCTTTTGGGGGCACTTCGTGGTGCACTCGCCAGCGCAGCTAGAGTGTCGATTTGAACTATAGAAGTTACTGAAAGACACCTTAAAAACACGTAATTCGCTTAGAAAACGCATTTTCAAGTGATTTGGAGACATTTTTTGAAAAACAGTTTTTACATCATATTTGAGCGTTTCACGGTCTGAAACGCCGATTTTGCATGTATCTTTGGAAACATATTCTACCTGTAGTTTCGATGGAACTAGGTTATTTATGCTACAATAAGACAAAATACCCTGATTTTTAGTGAATACAACCTTTTGGGGGCACTCCGTGGTGCACTCGCCAGCGCAGCTAGAGTGTCGATTTGAACTATAGAAGTTACTGCAAAACACCTTAAAAACACGTAATTCGCTTAGAAAACGCATTTTCAAGTGATTTGGAGACATGTTTTGAGAAACAGTTTTTACATCATATTTGAGCGTTTCACGGTCAGAATCGACGATTTTGCATGTATCTTTGGAAACATATTCTACCTGTAGTTTCGATGGAACTAGGTTATATATATATATACAATAAGACAAAATACACTGATTTTTAGTGAATACAAGGTTTTGGAGGAACTCCGTGGTACACTCGCCAGCGCAGCTAGAGTGCCGATTTGAACTATAGAAGTTACAGCAAAACACCTTAAAACACGTAATTCGCTTAGAAAAAGCATTTTCAAGTGATTTGGAGACATGTTTTGAGAAACAGTTTTTACATCATATTTGAGCATTTCACGGTCTGAAACGACGAATTTGCATGTATCTTTCAAGACATATACTACCTGTAGTTTCGATGGAACTAGGTTATTTATGCTACAATAAGACAAAATACACTGTTTTTTAGTGAATACAACCTTTTGGGGGCACTCCGTGGTGCACTCGACGCGCAGCTAGAGTGCCGATTTGAACTATAGAGGTTACTGCAAATCACCTTAAAAACACGTAATTCGCTTAGAAAACGCATTTTCAAGTGATTTGGAGACATGTTTTGAGAAACAGTTTTTACATAATATTTAAGCGTTTCACGGTCTGAAACGACGATTTTGCATGTATCTTTGGAAACATATTCTACCTATTGTTTCGATGGAACTAGGTTATTTAGGGTACAATAAGACAAAATACACTGTTTTTTAGTGAATACAACCTTTTGGAGGAACTCCGTGGTACACTCGCCAGCGCAGCTAGAGTGCCAATTTAAACTATAGAAGTTACAGCAAAACACCTTAAAAACACGTAATTCGCTTAGAAAACGCATTTTCAAGTGATTTGGAGACATGTTTTGAGAAACAGATTTTACATCATATTTGAGCGTTTCATGGTCTGAAACGACGATTTTGCATGTATCTTTGGAAACATATTCTACCTGTAGTTTCGATGGAACTAGGTTATTTATGCTACAATAAGACAAAATACACTGTTTTTTATTGAATACAACCTTTTGGGGGCACTCCGTGGTGCATTCGCCAGCGCAGCTAGAGTGCCGATTTGAACTATACAAGTTACTGAAAAACACCTTGAAAACACGTAATTCGCTTAGAGAACGCATTTTCAAGTGATTTGGAGACATGTTTTGAGAAACAGTTTTTACATCATCTTGCATGTATCTTTGGAAACATATTCTACCTGTAGTTTCGATGGAACTAGGTTATTTAGGGTACAATAAGACAAAATACACTGTTTTTTAGTGAATTCAAGGTTTTGGAGGCACTCCGTGGTGCACTCGCAAACGCAGCTAGAGTGCCGATTTGAACTATAGAAGTTACAGAAAAACACCTTAAAACACGTAATTCGCTTAGAAAACGCATTTTCAAGTGATTTGGAGACATGTTTTGAGAAACAGTTTTTACATCATATTTGAGCGTTTCACGGTCAGAAACGACGATTTTGCATGTATCTTTGGAAACATATTCTACCTGTAGTTTCGATGGAACTAGGTTATTTATGCGTACAATAAGACAAAATACACTGTTCTTTAGTGAATACAACCTTTTGGGGGCACTCCGTGGTGCACTCGCCAGCGCAGGTAGAGTGCCGATTTGAACTATAGAAGTTACTGAAAAACACCTTAAAAACACATAATTCGCTTAGAAAACGCATTTCCCAGTGATTTGGAGACATGTTTCGAGAAACAGTTTTACATCATATTTGAGCGTTTCACGGTCTGAAACGACGATTTTGCATGTATCTTTGGAAACATATTCTACCTGTAGTTTCTATGGAACTAGGTTATTTATGCGTACAATAAGACAAAATACACTGTTCTTTAGTGAATACAACCTTTTGGGGGCACTCCGTGGTGCACTCGCCAGCGCAGCTAGAGTGCCGATTTGAACTATAGAAGTTACTGAAAAACACCTTAAAAACACATAATTCGCTTAGAAAACGCATTTCCCAGTGATTTGGAGACATGTTTCGAGAAACAGTTTTACATCATATTTGAGCGTTTCACGGTCTGAAACGACGATTTTGCATGTATCTTTGGAAACATATTCTACCTGTAGTTTCGATGGAACTAGGTTATTTATGCTACAATAAGACTAAATAAACTGATTTTTAGTGAATACAACGTTTTGGGGGCACTCCGTGGTGCACTCGCCAGCGCAGCTAGAGTGCCGATTTGAACTATAGAAATTGCTGCAAAACTCCTTAAAAACACGTAATTCGCTTAGAAAACGCAATTTCATGTGATTTGGAGACATGTTTTGAGAAATAGTTTTTACATCATATTTGAGCGTTTCACGGTCTGAAATTATGATTTTGCGTGTATGTTTGGAAATATATTATACCTGTAGTTTCGATGGAACTAGGTTATTTATGCTACAATAAGACAAAATACACTGATTTTTAGTGAATACAAGGTTTTGGAGGCACTCCGTGGTGCACTCGCCAGCGCAGGTATAGTGCCGATTTGAACCATAGAAGTTACTGAAAAACACCTTAAAAACACGTAATTCGCTTAGAAAACGCATTTTCAAGTGATTTGGAGACATGTTTTGAGAAACAGTTTTTACATCATATTTGAGCGTTTCACGGTCTGAAACGACGATTTTGCATGTATCTTTGGAAACATAATCTATCTGTAGTTTCGATGGAACTAGGTTATTTAGGGTACAATAAGAACAAATACACTCTTTTTAAGTGAATACAACCTCTTGGGGCACTCCGTGGTGCACTCGCCAGCGCAGCTAGAGTGCCGATTTGAACTATAGAAGTTACTGCAAAACACCTTAAAAACACATAATTCGCTTAGAAAACGCATTTTCAAGTGATTTGGAGACATGTTTTGAGAAACAGTTTGTACATCATATTTGAGCGTTTCACGGTCTGAAACGACGATTTTGCATGTATCTTTGGAAACATATTCTACCTGTACTTTCGATGGAACTAGGTTATTTAGATTACAATAAGACAAAATACACTGATTTTTAGTGTATACAAGGTTTTGGAGGCACTCCGTGGTGCACTCGCCAGCGAAGCTAGAGTGCCGATTTGAACTATAGAAGTTACTGCAAAACACCTTAAAAACACGCAATTCGCTTAGAAAACGTATTTTCAAGTGATTTGGAGACATGTTTTAAGAAACAGTTTTTACATCATATTTAAGCGTTTCACGGTCTGAAACGATGATTTTGCATGTATCTTTGGAAACATATTCTACCTTGTAGTTTCGATGGAACTAGGTTATTTATGCTACAATAACACAAAATACATTGATTTTTAGAGAATACAAGGTTTTGGAGGCACTCCGTGGTGCACTCGCCAGCCCAGCTAAAGTGTTGATTTGAACTATAGAAGTTACTGCAAAACACCTTAAAAACACGTAATTCGCTTAGAAAACGCATTTTCAAGTGACTTGGAGACATGTTTGGGAAACAGTTTTTACATCATATTTGAGCGTTTCACGGTCTGAAACGACGATTTTGCATGTATCTTTGGAAGCATATTCTACCTGTAGTTTCGATGGAACTAGGTTATTTATGCTACAATAAGACTAAATACACTGTTTTTAGTGAATACAACCTTTTGGGGGCACTCCGTGGTGCACTCGCCAGCGCAGCTAGAGTGCCGATTTGAACTATAAAAGTTACTGCAAAACACCTTAAAAACACGTAATTCGCTTAGAAATCGTATTTTCAAGTGATTTGGAGACATGTTTTGAGAAACAGTTTTTACATCATATTTGAGCGTTTCACGGTCTGAAACGACGATTTTGCATGTATCATTGGAAACATATTCTACCTGTAGTTTTGATGGAACTAGGTTATTTAGGGTACAATAACACAAAATACATTGATTTTTAGTGAATACAAGGTTTTGGAGGCACTCCGTGGTGCTCTCGCCAGCGCAGCTAAAGTGCCGATTTGAACTATAGAAGTTACTGCAAAACACCTTAAAAACACGTAATTCGCTTAGAAAACGCAATTTCAAGTGATTTGGAGACATGTTTTGAGAAACAGTTTTTACATCATATTTGAGCGTTTCACGGTCTGAAACGACGATTTTGCATGTATCTTTGGAAATATATTCTTTCTTTAGTTTCGATGGAAATAGGTTATTTATGCTACAATAAGACAAAATACACTGATTTTTAGTGAAAACAAGGTTTTGGAGGAACTCCGTGGTACACTCGCCAGCGCAGCTAGAGTTCCGATTTGAACTATAGAAGTTACAGAAAAACACGTAATTCGCTTAGAAAACGCATTTTCAAGTGATTTGGAGACATGTTTTGAGAAACAGTTTTTACATCATATTTGAGCGTTTCACGGTCTGAAACGACGATTTTGCATGTATCTTTGGAAACATATTCTACCTGTAGTTTCGATGGAACTAGTTTATTTAGGGTACAATAAGACAAAATACACTGTTTTTTAGTGAATACAAGGTTTTGGAGGCACTCCGTAGTGCACTCGCAAGCGCAGCTAGAGTGCCGATTTGAACTATAGAAGTTACTGCAAAACACCTTAAAAACACGTAATCCGCTTAGAAAACGCATCCTCAAGTGATTTGGAGACATGTTTTGAGAAACAGTTTTTACATCATATTTGAGCGTTTCACGGTCTGAAACGCCGATTTTGCATGTATCTTTGGAAACATATTCTACCTGTAGTTTCGATGGAACTAGTTTATTTATGCTACAGTAAGACAAAATACACTGATTTTTAGTGAATACAAGGTTTTGGAGGCACTCCGTGGTGCACTCGCCAGCGCAGCTAGAGTGCCGATTTGAACTATAGAAGTTACTGCAAAACACCTTAAAAACACGTAATTCGCTTAGAAAACGCATTCTCAAGTGATTTGGGGACATGTTTTGAGAAACAGTTTTTACATCATATTTGAGCGTTTCACGGTCTGAAACGACGATTTTGCATGTATCTTTGGAAACATATTCTACCTATAGTTTCGATGGAACTAGGTTATTTAGGGTACAATAAGACAAAATACACTGTTTTTTAGTGAATACAACCTTTTGGGGGCACTTCGTGGTGCACTCGCCAGCGCAGCTAGAGTGTCGATTTGAACTATAGAAGTTACTGAAAGACACCTTAAAAACACGTAATTCGCTTAGAAAACGCATTTTCAAGTGATTTGGAGACATTTTTTGAAAAACAGTTTTTACATCATATTTGAGCGTTTCACGGTCTGAAACGCCGATTTTGCATGTATCTTTGGAAACATATTCTACCTGTAGTTTCGATGGAACTAGGTTATTTATGCTACAATAAGACAAAATACCCTGATTTTTAGTGAATACAACCTTTTGGGGGCACTCCGTGGTGCACTCGCCAGCGCAGCTAGAGTGTCGATTTGAACTATAGAAGTTACTGCAAAACACCTTAAAAACACGTAATTCGCTTAGAAAACGCATTTTCAAGTGATTTGGAGACATGTTTTGAGAAACAGTTTTTACATCATATTTGAGCGTTTCACGGTCAGAATCGACGATTTTGCATGTATCTTTGGAAACATATTCTACCTGTAGTTTCGATGGAACTAGGTTATATATATATATATATACAATAAGACAAAATACACTGATTTTTAGTGAATACAAGGTTTTGGAGGAACTCCGTGGTACACTCGCCAGCGCAGCTAGAGTGCCGATTTGAACTATAGAAGTTACAGCAAAACACCTTAAAACACGTAATTCGCTTAGAAAAAGCATTTTCAAGTGATTTGGAGACATGTTTTGAGAAACAGTTTTTACATCATATTTGAGCATTTCACGGTCTGAAACGACGAATTTGCATGTATCTTTCAAGACATATACTACCTGTAGTTTCGATGGAACTAGGTTATTTATGCTACAATAAGACAAAATACACTGTTTTTTAGTGAATACAACCTTTTGGGGGCACTCCGTGGTGCACTCGACGCGCAGCTAGAGTGCCGATTTGAACTATAGAGGTTACTGCAAATCACCTTAAAAACACGTAATTCGCTTAGAAAACGCATTTTCAAGTGATTTGGAGACATGTTTTGAGAAACAGTTTTTACATAATATTTAAGCGTTTCACGGTCTGAAACGACGATTTTGCATGTATCTTTGGAAACATATTCTACCTATTGTTTCGATGGAACTAGGTTATTTAGGGTACAATAAGACAAAATACACTGTTTTTTAGTGAATACAACCTTTTGGAGGAACTCCGTGGTACACTCGCCAGCGCAGCTAGAGTGCCAATTTAAACTATAGAAGTTACAGCAAAACACCTTAAAAACACGTAATTCGCTTAGAAAACGCATTTTCAAGTGATTTGGAGACATGTTTTGAGAAACAGATTTTACATCATATTTGAGCGTTTCATGGTCTGAAACGACGATTTTGCATGTATCTTTGGAAACATATTCTACCTGTAGTTTCGATGGAACTAGGTTATTTATGCTACAATAAGACAAAATACACTGTTTTTTATTGAATACAACCTTTTGGGGGCACTCCGTGGTGCATTCGCCAGCGCAGCTAGAGTGCCGATTTGAACTATACAAGTTACTGAAAAACACCTTGAAAACACGTAATTCGCTTAGAGAACGCATTTTCAAGTGATTTGGAGACATGTTTTGAGAAACAGTTTTTACATCATCTTGCATGTATCTTTGGAAACATATTCTACCTGTAGTTTCGATGGAACTAGGTTATTTAGGGTACAATAAGACAAAATACACTGTTTTTTAGTGAATTCAAGGTTTTGGAGGCACTCCGTGGTGCACTCGCAAACGCAGCTAGAGTGCCGATTTGAACTATAGAAGTTACAGAAAAACACCTTAAAACACGTAATTCGCTTAGAAAACGCATTTTCAAGTGATTTGGAGACATGTTTTGAGAAACAGTTTTTACATCATATTTGAGCGTTTCACGGTCAGAAACGACGATTTTGCATGTATCTTTGGAAACATATTCTACCTGTAGTTTCGATGGAACTAGGTTATTTATGCGTACAATAAGACAAAATACACTGTTCTTTAGTGAATACAACCTTTTGGGGGCACTCCGTGGTGCACTCGCCAGCGCAGGTAGAGTGCCGATTTGAACTATAGAAGTTACTGAAAAACACCTTAAAAACACATAATTCGCTTAGAAAACGCATTTCCCAGTGATTTGGAGACATGTTTCGAGAAACAGTTTTACATCATATTTGAGCGTTTCACGGTCTGAAACGACGATTTTGCATGTATCTTTGGAAACATATTCTACCTGTAGTTTCTATGGAACTAGGTTATTTATGCGTACGATAAGACAAAATACACTGTTCTTTAGTGAATACAACCTTTTGGGGGCACTCCGTGGTGCACTCGCCAGCGCAGCTAGAGTGCCGATTTGAACTATAGAAGTTACTGAAAAACACCTTAAAAACACATAATTCGCTTAGAAAACGCATTTCCCAGTGATTTGGAGACATGTTTCGAGAAACAGTTTTACATCATATTTGAGCGTTTCACGGTCTGAAACGACGATTTTGCATGTATCTTTGGAAACATATTCTACCTGTAGTTTCGATGGAACTAGGTTATTTATGCTACAATAAGACTAAATACACTGATTTTTAGTGAATACAACGTTTTGGGGGCACTCCGTGGTGCACTCGCCAGCGCAGCTAGAGTGCCGATTTGAACTATAGAAGTTGCTGCAAAACTCCTTAAAAACACGTAATTCGCTTAGAAAACGCAATTTCAAGTGATTTGGAGACATGTTTTGAGAAATAGTTTTTACATCATATTTGAGCGTTTCACGGTCTGAAATTATGATTTTGCGTGTATGTTTGGAAATATATTATACCTGTAGTTTCGATGGAACTAGGTTATTTATGCTACAATAAGACAAAATACACTGATTTTTAGTGAATACAAGGTTTTGGAGGCACTCCGTGGTGCACTCGCCAGCGCAGGTATAGTGCCGATTTGAACCATAGAAGTTACTGAAAAACACCTTAAAAACACGTAATTCGCTTAGAAAACGCATTTTCAAGTGATTTGGAGACATGTTTTGAGAAACAGTTTTTACATCATATTTGAGCGTTTCACGGTCTGAAACGACGATTTTGCATGTATCTTTGGAAACATAATCTATCTGTAGTTTCGATGGAACTAGGTTATTTAGGGTACAATAAGAACAAATACACTCTTTTTAAGTGAATACAACCTCTTGGGGCACTCCGTGGTGCACTCGCCAGCGCAGCTAGAGTGCCGATTTGAACTATAGAAGTTACTGCAAAACACCTTAAAAACACATAATTCGCTTAGAAAACGCATTTTCAAGTGATTTGGAGACATGTTTTGAGAAACAGTTTGTACATCATATTTGAGCGTTTCACGGTCTGAAACGACGATTTTGCATGTATCTTTGGAAACATATTCTACCTGTACTTTCGATGGAACTAGGTTATTTAGATTACAATAAGACAAAATACACTGATTTTTAGTGTATACAAGGTTTTGGAGGCACTCCGTGGTGCACTCGCCAGCGAAGCTAGAGTGCCGATTTGAACTATAGAAGTTACTGCAAAACACCTTAAAAACACGCAATTCGCTTAGAAAACGTATTTTCAAGTGATTTGGAGACATGTTTTAAGAAACAGTTTTTACATCATATTTAAGCGTTTCACGGTCTGAAACGATGATTTTGCATGTATCTTTGGAAACATATTCTACCTTGTAGTTTCGATGGAACTAGGTTATTTATGCTACAATAACACAAAATACATTGATTTTTAGAGAATACAAGGTTTTGGAGGCACTCCGTGGTGCACTCGCCAGCCCAGCTAAAGTGTTGATTTGAACTATAGAAGTTACTGCAAAACACCTTAAAAACACGTAATTCGCTTAGAAAACGCATTTTCAAGTGACTTGGAGACATGTTTTGAGAAACAGTTTTTACATCATATTTGAGCGTTTCACGGTCTGAAACGACGATTTTGCATGTATCTTTGGAAGCATATTCTACCTGTAGTTTCGATGGAACTAGGTTATTTATGCTACAATAAGACTAAATACACTGTTTTTAGTGAATACAACCTTTTGGGGGCACTCCGTGGTGCACTCGCCAGCGCAGCTAGAGTGCCGATTTGAACTATAAAAGTTACTGCAAAACACCTTAAAAACACGTAATTCGCTTAGAAATCGTATTTTCAAGTGATTTGGAGACATGTTTTGAGAAACAGTTTTTACATCATATTTGAGCGTTTCACGGTCTGAAACGACGATTTTGCATGTATCATTGGAAACATATTCTACCTGTAGTTTTGATGGAACTAGGTTATTTAGGGTACAATAACACAAAATACATTGATTTTTAGTGAATACAAGGTTTTGGAGGCACTCCGTGGTGCACTCGCCAGCGCAGCTAAAGTGCCGATTTGAACTATAGAAGTTACTGCAAAACACCTTAAAAACACGTAATTCGCTTAGAAAACGCAATTTCAAGTGATTTGGAGACATGTTTTGAGAAACAGTTTTTACATCATATTTGAGCGTTTCACGGTCTGAAACGACGATTTTGCATGTATCTTTGGAAATATATTCTTTCTTTAGTTTCGATGGAAATAGCTTATTTATGCTACAATAAGACAAAATACACTGATTTTTAGTGAAAACAAGGTTTTGGAGGAACTCCGTGGTACACTCGCCAGCGCAGCTAGAGTTCCGATTTGAACTATAGAAGTTACAGAAAAACACGTAATTCGCTTAGAAAACTCATTTTCAAGTGATTTGGAGACATGTTTTGAGAAACAGTTTTTACATCATATTTGAGCGTTTCACGGTCTGAAACGACGATTTTGCATGTATCTTTGGAAACATATTCTACCTGTAGTTTCGATGGAACTAGTTTATTTAGGGTACAATAAGACAAAATACACTGTTTTTTAGTGAATACAAGGTTTTGGAGGCACTCCGTAGTGCACTCGCAAGCGCAGCTAGAGTGCCGATTTGAACTATAGAAGTTACTGCAAAACACCTTAAAAACACGTAATCCGCTTAGAAAACGCATTCTCAAGTGATTTGGAGACATGTTTTGAGAAACAGTTTTTACATCATAATTGAGCGTTTCACGGTCTGAAACGCCGATTTTGCATGTATCTTTGGAAACATATTCTACCTGTAGTTTCGATGGAACTAGTTTATTTATGCTACAGTAAGACAAAATACACTGATTTTTAGTGAATACAAGGTTTTGGAGGCACTCCGTGGTGCACTCGCCAGCGCAGCTAGAGTGCCGATTTGAACTATAGAAGTTACTGCAAAACACCTTAAAAACACGTAATTCGCTTAGAAAACGCATTCTCAAGTGATTTGGGGACATGTTTTGAGAAACAGTTTTTACATCATATTTGAGCGTTTCACGGTCTGAAACGACGATTTTGCATGTATCTTTGGAAACATATTCTACCTATAGTTTCGATGGAACTAGGTTATTTAGGGTACAATAAGACAAAATACACTGTTTTTTAGTGAATACAACCTTTTGGGGGCACTTCGTGGTGCACTCGCCAGCGCAGCTAGAGTGTCGATTTGAACTATAGAAGTTACTGAAAGACACCTTAAAAACACGTAATTCGCTTAGAAAACGCATTTTCAAGTGATTTGGAGACATTTTTTGAAAAACAGTTTTTACATCATATTTGAGCGTTTCACGGTCTGAAACGCCGATTTTGCATGTATCTTTGGAAACATATTCTACCTGTAGTTTCGATGGAACTAGGTTATTTATGCTACAATAAGACAAAATACCCTGATTTTTAGTGAATACAACCTTTTGGGGGCACTCCGTGGTGCATTCGCCAGCGCAGCTAGAGTGTCGATTTGAACTATAGAAGTTACTGCAAAACACCTTAAAAACACGTAATTCGCTTAGAAAACGCATTTTCAAGTGATTTGGAGACATGTTTTGAGAAACAGTTTTTACATCATATTTGAGCGTTTCACGGTCAGAATCGACGATTTTGCATGTATGTTTGGAAACATATTCTACCTGTAGTTTCGATGGAACTAGGTTATATATATATATACAATAAGACAAAATACACTGATTTTTAGTGAATACAAGGTTTTGGAGGAACTCCGTGGTACACTCGCCAGCGCAGCTAGAGTGCCGATTTGAACTATAGAAGTTACAGCAAAACACCTTAAAACACGTAATTCGCTTAGAAAACGCATTTTCAAGTGATTTGGAGACATGTTTTGAGAAACAGATTTTACATCATATTTGAGCGTTTCATGGTCTGAAACGACGATTTTGCATGTATCTTTGGAAACATATTCTACCTGTAGTTTCGATGGAACTAGGTTATTTATGCTACAATAAGACAAAATACACTGATTTTTAGTGAATACAAGGTTTTGGAGGAACTCCGTGGTACTCTCACCAGCGCAGCTAGAGTGCCGATTTGAACTATAGAAGTTACTGCAAAACACCTTAAAAACACGTAATTCGCTTAGAAAACGCATTTTCAAGTGATTTGGAGACATGTTTTGAGAAACAGTTTTTACATCATATTTGAGCGTTTCACGGTCTGAAACGCCGAT
This sequence comes from Harpalus rubripes, assembly GCA_963082715.1. NCBI lineage: Eukaryota > Metazoa > Arthropoda > Insecta > Coleoptera > Carabidae > Harpalus > Harpalus rubripes. Next base: position 26,047 of record CAUJCB010000577.1, read on the forward strand.
TTTGCATGTATCTTTGGAAACATATTCTACCTGTAGTTTTGATGGAACTAGGTTATTTAGGGTACAATAAGAACAAATACACTCTTTTTAAGTGAATCCAACCTTTTGGGGGCACTCCGTGGTGCACTCGCCAGCGCAGCTAGAGTGCCGTTTTGAACTATAGAAGTTACTGCAAAACACCTTAAAAACCCGTAATTCCCTTAGAAAACGCACTTTCAAGTGATTTGGAGACATGTTTTGAGAAGCAGTTTTTACATCATATTTGAGCGTTTCACGGTCTGAAACGACGATTTTGCATGTATCTTTGGAAACATATTCTACCTGTAGTTTCGATGGAACTAGGTTATTTATGCTACAATAAGACTAAATACACTGATTTTTAGTGAATACAACCTTTTGGGGGCACTCCGTGGTGCACTCGCCAGCGCAGCTGGAGTGCCGATTTGAACTATAGAGGTTACTGAAAAACACCTTAAAAACACATAATTCGCTTAGAAAACGCATTTCCCAGTGATTTGGAGACATGTTTTAAGAAACAGTTTTACATCATATTTGAGCGTTTCACGGTCTGAAACGACGATTTTGCATGTATCTTTGGAAACATATTCTACCTGTAGTTTCGATGGAACTAGGTTATTTAGGGTACAATAAGACAAAATACACTGTTTTTTAGTGAATACAAGGTTTTGGAGGCACTCCGTGGTGCACTCGCAAGCGCAGCTAGAGTGCCGATTTGAACTATAGAAGTTACTGCAAAACACCTTAAAAACATGTAATTCGCTTAGAAAACGCATTCTCAAGTGATTTGGAGACATGTTTTGAGAAACAGTTTTTACATCATATTTGAGCGTTTCACGGTCTGAAACGACGATTTTGCATGTATCTTTGGAAACATATTCTACCTGTAGTTTCGATGGAACTAGTTTATTTATGCTACAGTAAGACAAAATACACTGATTTTTAGTGAATACAAGGTTTTGGAGGCACTCCGTGGTGCACTCGCCAGCGCAGCTAGAGTGCCGATTTGAACTATAGAAGTTACTGCAAAACACCTTAAAAACACGTAATTCGCTTAGAAAACGCATTCTCAAGTGATTTGGAGACATGTTTTGAGAAACAGTTTTTACATCATATTTGAGCGTTTCACGGTCTGAAACGACGATTTTGCATGTATCTTTGGAAATATATTCTTTCTTTAGTTTCGATGGAAATAGCTTATTTATGCTACAATAAGACAAAATACACTGATTTTTAGTGAAAACAAGGTTTTGGAGGAACTCCGTGGTACACTCGCCAGCGCAGCTAGAGTTCCGATTTGAACTATAGAAGTTACAGAAAAACACGTAATTCGCTTAGAAAACGCATTTTCAAGTGATTTGGAGACATGTTTTGAGAAACAGTTTTTACATCATATTTGAGCGTTTCACGGTCTGAAACGACGATTTTGCATGTATCTTTGGAAACATATTCTACCTGTAGTTCCGATGGAACTAGTTTATTTATGCTACAGTAAGACAAAATACACTGATTTTTAGTGAATACAAGGTTTTGGAGGCACTCCGTGGTGCACTCGCCAGCGCAGCTAGAGTGCCGATTTGAACTATAGAAGTTACTGCAAAACACCTTAAAAACACGTAATTCGCTTAGAAAACGCATTCTCAAGTGATTTGGGGACATGTTTTGAGAAACAGTTTTTACATCATATTTGAGCGTTTCACGGTCTGAAACGACGATTTTGCATGTATCTTTGGAAACATATTCTACCTATAGTTTCGATGGAACTAGGTTATTTAGGGTACAATAAGACAAAATACACTGTTTTTTAGTGAATACAACCTTTTGGGGGCACTTCGTGGTGCACTCGCCAGCGCAGCTAGAGTGTCGATTTGAACTATAGAAGTTACTGAAAGACACCTTAAAAACACGTAATTCGCTTAGAAAACGCATTTTCAAGTGATTTGGAGACATTTTTTGAAAAACAGTTTTTACATCATATTTGAGCGTTTCACGGTCTGAAACGCCGATTTTGCATGTATCTTTGGAAACATATTCTACCTGTAGTTTCGATGGAACTAGGTTATTTATGCTACAATAAGACAAAATACCCTGATTTTTAGTGAATACAACCTTTTGGGGGCACTCCGTGGTGCATTCGCCAGCGCAGCTAGAGTGTCGATTTGAACTATAGAAGTTACTGCAAAACACCTTAAAAACACGTAATTCGCTTAGAAAACGCATTTTCAAGTGATTTGGAGACATGTTTTGAGAAACAGTTTTTACATCATATTTGAGCGTTTCACGGTCAGAATCGACGATTTTGCATGTATGTTTGGAAACATATTCTACCTGTAGTTTCGATGGAACTAGGTTATATATATATACAATAAGACAAAATACACTGATTTTTAGTGAATACAAGGTTTTGGAGGAACTCCGTGGTACACTCGCCAGCGCAGCTAGAGTGCCGATTTGAACTATAGAAGTTACAGCAAAACACCTTAAAACACGTAATTCGCTTAGAAAACGCATTTTCAAGTGATTTGGAGACATGTTTTGAGAAACAGATTTTACATCATATTTGAGCGTTTCATGGTCTGAAACGACGATTTTGCATGTATCTTTGGAAACATATTCTACCTGTAGTTTCGATGGAACTAGGTTATTTATGCTACAATAAGACAAAATACACTGATTTTTAGTGAATACAAGGTTTTGGAGGAACTCCGTGGTACTCTCACCAGCGCAGCTAGAGTGCCGATTTGAACTATAGAAGTTACTGCAAAACACCTTAAAAACACGTAATTCGCTTAGAAAACGCATTTTCAAGTGATTTGGAGACATGTTTTGAGAAACAGTTTTTACATCATATTTGAGCGTTTCACGGTCTGAAACGCCGATTTTGCATGTATCTTTGGAAACATATTCTACCTGTAGTTTCGATGGAACTAGGTTATTTAGGGTACAATAAGACAAAATACACTGTTTTTTAGTGAATACAAGGTTTTGGAGGCACTACGTGGTGCACTCGCAAGCGCAGCTAGAGTGCCGATTTGAACTATAGAAGTTACTGCAAAACACCTTAAAAACACGTAATTCGCTTAGAAAACGCATTCTCAAGTGATTGGAGACATGTTTTGAGAAACAGTTTTTACATCATATTTGAGCGTTTCACGGTCTGAAACGACGATTTTGCATGTATCTTTGGAAACATATTCTACCTGTAGTTTTGATGGAACTAGGTTATTTAGGGTACAATAAGAACAAATACACTCTTTTTAAGTGAATCCAACCTTTTGGGGGCACTCCGTGGTGCACTCGCCAGCGCAGCTAGAGTGCCGTTTTGAACTATAGAAGTTACTGCAAAACACCTTAAAAACCCGTAATTCCCTTAGAAAACGCACTTTCAAGTGATTTGGAGACATGTTTTGAGAAGCAGTTTTTACATCATATTTGAGCGTTTCACGGTCTGAAACGACGATTTTGCATGTATCTTTGGAAACATATTCTACCTGTAGTTTCGATGGAACTAGGTTATTTATGCTACAATAAGACTAAATACACTGATTTTTAGTGAATACAACCTTTTGGGGGCACTCCGTGGTGCACTCGCCAGCGCAGCTGGAGTGCCGATTTGAACTATAGAGGTTACTGAAAAACACCTTAAAAACACATAATTCGCTTAGAAAACGCATTTCCCAGTGATTTGGAGACATGTTTTGAGAAACAGTTTTACATCATATTTGAGCGTTTCACGGTCTGAAACGACGATTTTGCATGTATCTTTGGAAACATATTCTACCTGTAGTTTCGATGGAACTAGGTTATTTAGGGTACAATAAGACAAAATACACTGTTTTTTAGTGAATACAAGGTTTTGGAGGCACTCCGTGGTGCACTCGCAAGCGCAGCTAGAGTGCCGATTTGAACTATAGAAGTTACTGCAAAACACCTTAAAAACATGTAATTCGCTTAGAAAACGCATTCTCAAGTGATTTGGAGACATGTTTTGAGAAACAGTTTTTACATCATATTTGAGCGTTTCACGGTCTGAAACGACGATTTTGCATGTATCTTTGGAAACATATTCTACCTGTAGTTTCGATGGAACTAGTTTATTTATGCTACAGTAAGACAAAATACACTGATTTTTAGTGAATACAAGGTTTTGGAGGCACTCCGTGGTGCACTCGCCAGCGCAGCTAGAGTGCCGATTTGAACTATAGAAGTTACTGCAAAACACCTTAAAAACACGTAATTCGCTTAGAAAACGCATTCTCAAGTGATTTGGAGACATGATTTGAGAAACAGTTTTTACATCATATTTGAGCGTTTCACGGTCTGAAACGACGATTTTGCATGTATCATTGGAAACATATTCTACCTGTAGTTTTGATGGAACTAGGTTATTTAGGGTACAATAACACAAAATACATTGATTTTTAGTGAATACAAGGTTTTGGAGGCATTCCGTGGTGCACTCGCCAGCGCAGCTAGAGTGCTGATTTGAACTATAGAAGTTACTGCAAAACACCTTAAACACACGTAATTCGCTTAGAAAACGCATTTTCAAGTGATTTGGAGACATGTTTTGAGAAACAGTTTTTACATTATATTTGAGCGTTTCACGGTCTGAAACGACGATTTTGCATGCATCTTTAGAAGCATATTCTACCCGTAGTTTCGATGGAACTAGGTTATTTATGCTACAATAAGACTAAATACACTGATTTTTAGTGAATACAACCTTTTGGGGGCACTCTGTGGTGCACTCGCCAGCGCAGCTAGAGTGCCGATTTGAACTATAGAAGTTACTGCAAAACACCTTAAAAACACGTAATTCGCTTAGAAAACGCAATTTCAAGTGATTTGGAGACATGTTTTGAGAAACAGTTTTTACATCATATTTGAGCGTTTCACGGTCAGAAACGACGATTTTGCATGTATCTTTGGAAACATATTCTACCTGTAGTTTCGATGGACCTAGGTTATTTATGCTACAATAAGACTAAATACACTGATTTTTAGAGAATACAACCTTTTGGGGGCACTCCGTGGTGCACTCGCCAGCGCAGCTAGAGTGCCGATTTAAACTATAGAAGTTACTGCAAAACACCTTAGAAACACGTAATTCGCTTAGAAAACGCCTTTTCAAGTGATTTGGAGACATGTTTTGAGAAACAGTTTTTCATCATATTTGAGCGTTTCACGGTCTAAAACGACGATTTTGCATGTTTCTTTGAAAACATATTCTACCTGTAGTTTCGATGGAACTAGGTTATTTATGCTACAATAAGACAAAATACATTGATTTTTAGTGAATACAAGGTTTTGGAGGCAATCCGTGGTGCACTCGCCAGCGCAGCTAGAGTGCCGTTTGAAATATAGAAGTTACTGCAAAACACCTTAAAACACGTAGTTCGCTTAGAAAACGCATTTTCAAGTGATTTGGAGACATGTTTTGAGAAACAGTTTTTGCATCATATTTGAGCGTTTCACGGTCTGAAACGACGATTTTCATGTATCTTTGGAAACATATTCTACATATAGTTTCGATGGAACTAGGTTATATATAGGGTACAATAAGACAAAATACACTGTTTTTTAGTGAATACAACCTTTTGGGGGCACTCCGTGGTGCACTCGCCAGCGCAGCTAGAGTGTCGTATTGAACTATAGAAGTTACTGCAAAACACCTTAAAAACACGTAATTCGCTTAGAAAACGCATTTTCAAGTGATTTGGAGACATGTTTTGAGAAACAGTTTTTACATCATATTTGAGCGTTTCACGGTCTGAAACGACGATTTTGCATGTATCTTTGGAAACATATTCTACCTATAGTTTCATTAGAACTAGGTTATTTAGGGTACAATAAGACAAAATACACTGTTTTTTAGTGAATACAACCTTTTGCGGGCACTCCGTGGTGCACTCGCCAGCGCAGGTAGAGTGCCGATTTGAACTATAGAAGTTACTGCAAAACACCTTAAAAACACGTAATTCGCTTAGAAAACGCATTTTCAAGTGCTTTGGAGACATGTTTTGAGAAACAGTTTTTACATCATATTTGAACGTTTCACGGTCTGAAACGACGATTTTGCATGTATCTTTGGAAACATATTCTACCTGTAGTTTCGATGTAACTAGGTTATTTATGCTACAATAAGACAAAATACACTGATTTTTAGTGAATACAAGGTTTTGGAGGAACTCCGTGGTACACCCGCCAGCGCATCTAGAGTGCCGATTTGAACTATAGAAGTTACTGCAAAACACCTTAAAAACACGTAATTCGCTTAGAAAATGTAATATCAAGTGATTTGGAGACATTTTTTGAGAAACAGTTTTTACATCATATTTGAGAGTTTCACGGTCTGAAACGCCGATTTTGCATGTATCTTTGGAAACATATTCTACCTGTAGTTTCGATGGAACTAGGTTATTTAGGGTACAATAAGACAAAATACACTGTTTTTCAATGAATACAAGGTTTTGGTGGCACTCCGTGGTGCACTCGCCAGCGCAGCTAGAGTGCAGATTTGAACTATAGAAGTTACTGCAAAACACCTTAAAAACACGTAATTCGCTTAGAAAACGCATTTTCAAGTGATTTGGAGACATGTTTTGAGAAACAGTTTTTACATCATATTTGAGCGTTTCACGGTCTGAAACGACGATTTTGCATGTATCTTTGGAAACATATTCTACCTGTAGTTTCGATGGAACTAGGTTATTTATGCTACAATAAGACTAAATACACTGATTTTTAGTGAATACAACTTTTGGGGGCAGTCCGTGGGTCACTCGCCAGCGCAGCTAGAGTGCCGATTTGAACTATAGAGGTTACTGAAAAACACCTTAAAAACACGTAATTCGCTTAGAAAACGCATTTCCCAGTGATTTGGAGACATGTTTTGAGAAACAGCTTTTACATCATATTTGAGCGTTTCACGGTCTGAAACGACGATTTTGCATGTATCTTTGGAAATATATTCTACCTGTAGTTTCGATGGAACTAGGTTATTTAGGGTACAATAAGACAAAATACACTGTTTTTCAATGAATACAACCTTTTGGGGGCACTCCGTGGTACACTCGCCAGCGCAGCTAGAGTGCCGATTTGAACTATAGAAGTTACTGCAAAACACCTTAAAAACACGTAATTCGCTTAGAAAACGCATTTTCAAGTGATTTGGAGACATGTATTTAGAAACAGTTTTTACATCATATTTGAGCGTTTCACGGTCTGAAACGACAATTTTGCAAGTATCTTTGGAAACATATTCTACCTGTAGTTTCGATGGAACTAGGTTATTTATGCTACAATAAGACAAAATACACTGATTTTTAGTGAATACAAGGTATTGGAGGAACTCCGTGGTACACTCGCCAGCGCAGCTAGAGTGCCGATTTGAACTATAGAAGTTACTGCAAAACACCTTAAAAACACGTAATACGCTTAGAAAACGTATTTTCAAGTGATTTGGAGACATGTTTTGAAAAACAATTTTTACATCATATTTGAGCGTTTCACGGTCTGAAACGCCGATTTTGCATGTATCTTTGGAAACATATTCTACCTGTAGTTTCGATGGAACTAGGTTATTTATGCTACAATAAGACAAAATACATTGATTTTTAGTGAATACAAGGTTTTGGAGGCACTCCGTGGTGCACTCGCCAGCGCAGCTAGAGTGCCGATTTGAACTATAGAAGTTACTGCAAAACACCTTAAAACACGTAATTCGCTTAGAAAACGCATTTTCAAGTGATTTGGAGACATGTTTTGAGAAACAGTTTTTACATCATATTTGAGCGTTTCATGGTCTGAAACGACGATTTTGCATGTGTCTTTGGAAACATATTCTACCTATAGTTTCAATGGAACTAGGTTATTTAGGGTACAATAAGACAAAATACACTGTTTTTTAGTGAATACAACCTTTTGGGGGCACTCCGTGGTGCACACGCCAGCGCAGCTAGAGTGTCGTTTTGAACTATAGAAGTTACTGCAAAACACCTTAAAAACACGTAATTCGCTTAGAAAACGCATTTTCAAGTGATTTGGAGACATGTTTTGAGAAACAGTTTTTACATCATATTTGAGCGTTTCACGGTCTGAAGCAACGATTTTGCATGTATCTTTGGAAACATATTCTACCTGTAGTTTCGATGGAACTAGGTTATTTAGGGTACAATAAGACAAAATACACAGTTTTTTAGTGAATACTACCTTTTGGGGGCACTCCGTGGTGCACTCGCCAGCGCAGCTAGAGTGCCGATTTGAACTATATAAGTTACTGCAAAACACCTTAAAAACACGTTATTCGCTTAGAAAACGCATTTTTAAGTGTTTTGGAGACATGTTTTGAGAAACAGTTTTTACATCATAGTTGAGCGTTTCACGTTCTGAAACGACGATTTTGCATGTATCTTTCGAAACATATTCTACCTGTAGTATCGATGGAACTAGGTTATTTATGCTACAATATGACAAAATACACTGATTTTTAGTGAATACAAGGTTTTGGAGGTACTCCGTGGTACACCCGCCAGCGCAGCTAGAGTGCCGATTTAAACTATAGAAGTTACTGCTAAACACCTTAAAAACACGTAATTCGCTTAGAAAACGCATTTTCAAGTGATTTGGAGACATGTTTTGAGAAACAGTTTTTACATCATAATTGAGCGTTTTACGGTCTGAAACGCCGATTTTGCATGTATCTTTGGAAACATATTCTACCTGTAGTTTCGATGGAACTAGGTTATTTAGGGAACAATAAGACAAAATGCACTGTTTTCTAATGAATACAACCTTTTGGGGGCACTCCGTGGTGCACTCGCCAGCGCAGCTAGAGTGCCGATTTGAACTATAGAAGTTACTGCAAAACACCTTAAAAACACGTAATTCGCTTAGAAACCGTATTTTCAAGTGATTTGGAGACATGTTTTGAGAAACAGTTTTTACAACATATTTGAGCGTTTCACGGTCTGTAACGACGATTTTGCATGTATCTTTGGAAACATATTCTACCTGTAGTTTCGATGGAACTAGGTTATTTATGCTACAATAAGACAAAATACACTGTTCTTTAGTAAATACAACCTTTTGGGGGCACTCCGTGGTGCACTCGCCAGCGCAGCTAGAGTGCCGATTTGAACTATAGAAGTTACTGAAAAACACCTTAAAAACACGTAATTCGCTTAGAAAACGCATTTTCAATTGATTTGGAGACATGTTTTGAGAAAATGTTTTTACATCATATTTGAGCGTTTCGCGGTCTGAAACGACGATTTTGCATGTATCTTTGGAAACATATTCTACCTGTAGTTTCGATGGAACTAGGTTATTTATGCTACAATAAGACTAAATACACTGATTTTTAGTGAATACAACCTTTTGGTGGCACTCCGTGGTGCACTCGCCCGCGCAGCTAGAGTGCCGATTTGAACTATTGAGGTTACTGAAAAACACCTTAAAAACACGTAATTCGCTTAGAAAACGCATTTCCCAGTGATTTGGAGACATGTTTTGAGAAACAGTTTTTACATCATATTTGAGCGTTTCACGGTCTGAAACGACGATTTTGCATGTATCTTTGGAAACATATTCTACCTTGTAGTTTCGATGGAACTAAGTTATTTATGCCACAATAACACAAAATACATTGATTTTTAGTGAATACAAGGTTTTGGAGGCACTCCGTGGTGCACTCGCCAGCGCAGCTAGAGTGCCGATTTGAACTATAGATGTTACTGCAAAACACCTTAAAAACACGTAATTCGCTTAGAAAACGCATTTTCAAGTGATTTGGAGACATGTTTTGAGAAACAGTTTTTACAACATATTTGAGCGTTTCACGGTCTGAAACGACGATATTGCATGTATCTTTGGAAACATATTCTACCTGTAGTTTCGATGGAACTAGGTTATTTATGCTACAGTAAGACTAAATACACTGATTTTTAGTGAATACAACCTTTTGGGGGCACTAAGTGGTGCACTCGCCAGCGCAGCTAGTGTGTTGATTTGAACTATAGAGGTTACTGAAAAACACCTTAAAAACACGTAATTCGCTTAGAAAACGCATTTCCCAGTGATTTGGAGACATGTTTTGAGAAACAGTTTTTACATCATATTTGAGCGTTTCACGGTCTGAAACGACGATTTTGCATGTATCTTTGGAAACATATTCTACCTGTAGTTTCGATGGAACTAGGTTATTTAGGGTACAATAAGACAAAATACACTGTTTTTTAGTGAATACAAGGTTTTGGAGGCACTCCGTGGTGCACTCGCAAGCGCAGCTAGAGTGCCGATTTGAACTATAGAAGTTACTGCAAAACACCTTAAAAACACGTAATTCGCTTAGAAACCGTATTTTCAAGTGATTTGGAGACATGTTTTGAGAAACAGTTTTTACATCATATTTGAGCGTTTCACGGTCTGAAACGCCGATTTTGCATGTATCTTTGGAAACATATTCTACCGGTAGTTTCGATGGAACTAGGTTATTTAGGGTACAATAAGACAAAATACACTGTTTTTTAGTGAATACAACCTTTTGGGGGCACTCCGTGGTGCACTCGCCAGCGCAGCTAGAGTGCCGATTTGAACTATAGAAGTTACTGCAAACCACCTTAAAAACACGTAATTCGCTTAGAAAACGTATTTTCAAGTGATTTGAAGACATGTTTTGAGAAACAGTTTTTACATCATATTTGAGCGTTTCACGGTCTGAAACGACGATTTTGCATGTTTGTTTGAAAACATATTCTACCTGTAGTTTCGATGGAACTAGGTTATATAGGGTACAATAAGACAAAATACACTGTTTTTTAGTGAATACCACCTTTTGGGGGCACTCCGTGGTGCACTCGCCAGCGCAGCTAGAGTGCCGATTTGAACTATAGAAGTTACTGCAAAACACCTTAAAAACACGTTATTCGCTTAGAAAACGCATTTTCAAGTGATTTGGAGACATGTTTTGAGAAACAGTTTTTACATCATATTTGAGCGTTTCACGGTCTGAAACGACGATTTTGCATGTATCTTTGGAAACATATTCTACCTGTAGTTTCGATGGAACTAGGTTATTTATGCTACAATATGACAAAATACACTGATTTTTCGTGAATACAAGGTTTTGGAGGTACTCCGTGGTACACCCGCCAGCGCAGCTAGAGTGCCGATTTCAAGTATAGAAGTTATTGCAAAACACCTTAAAAACACGTAATTCGCTTAGAAAACGCATTTTCAAGTGATTTGGAGACATGTTTTGAGAAACAGTTTTTACATCATATTTGAGCGTTTCACGGTCTGAAACGACGATTTCGCATGTATCTTTAGAAGCATATTCTACCCGTAGTTTCGATGGAACTAGGTTATTTATGCTTCAATAGCACTAAATACACTGATTTTTAGTGAATACAACCTTTTGGGGGCACTCCGTGGTGCACTCGCCAGCGCAGCTAGAGTGCCGATTTGAACTATAGAAGTTACTGAAAATCACCTTAAAAACACGTAATTCGCTTAGAAAACGCATTTTCAAGTGATTTGGAGATATGTTTTGAGAAAAAGTTTTTACATCATATTTGAGCGTTTCGCGGTCTGAAACGACGATTTTGCATGTATCTTTGGAAACATATTCTACCTGTAGTTTTGATGGAACTAGGTTATTTATGCTACAATAACACAAAATACATTGATTTTTAGTGAATACAAGGTTTTGGAGGCACTCCGTGGTGCACTCGCCAGCGCAGCTAGAGTGCCGATTTGAACTATAGAAGTTACTGCAAAACACCTTAAAAACACGTAATTCGCTTAGAAAACGCATTTTCAAGTGATTTGGAGACATGTTTTCAGAAACAGTTTTTACATTATATTTCAGCGTTTCACGGTCTGAAACGACGATTTTGCATGTATCTTTGGAAACATATTCTACCTGTAGTTTCGATGGAACTAGGTTATTTAGGGTACAATGAGACAAAATACACTGTTTTTTAGTGTATACAAACTTTTGGGGGCACTCCGTGGTGCACTCGCCAGCGCAGCTAGAGTGCCGATTTGAACTATAGAAGTTACTGTAAAACACCTTAAAAACACGTAATTCGCTTAGAAAACGCATTTTCAAGTGATTTGGAGACATGTTTTGAGAAACAGTTTTAACATCATATTTGAGCGTTTCACGGTCTGAAAAGACGATTTTGCATGTATCTTTGGAAACATATTCTACCTGTATTTTCGATGGAACTAGGTTATTTATGCTACAATAAGACAAAATACACTGTTCTTTAGTGAATACAACCTTTTGGGGCACTCGGTGGTGCACTCGCCAGCGCAGCTAGAGTGCCGATTTGAACTATAGAAATTACTGAAAAACACCTTAAAAACACGTAATTCGCTTAGAAAACGCATTTTCAAGTGATTTGGAGACATGTTTTGAGAAACAGTTTTTACATCATATTTGAGCGTTTCACGGTCTGAAACGACGACTTTGCATGTATCTTTGGAAACATATTCTACCTGTAGTTTTGATGGAACTAGGTTATTTAGGGTACAATAAGACAAAATACACTGTTTTTTAGTGAATACCACCTTTTGGGGGCACTCCGTGGTGCACTCGCCAGCGCAGCTAGAGTGTCGATTTGAACTATAGAAGTTACTGCAAAACACCTTAAAAAACACGTAATTCGCTTAGAAAACGCATTTTCAAGTGATTTGGAGACATGTTTTGAGAAACAGTTTTTACATCATATTTGAGCGTTTCACGGTCTGAAACGACGATTTTGCATGTATCTTTGGAAACATATTCTACCTGTAGTTTCGATGGAACTAAATTATTTAGGGTACAATAAGACAAAATACACTGTTTTTTAGTGTATACAACCTTTTGGGGGCACTCCGTGGTGCACTCGCCAGCGCAGCTAGAGTGCCGATTTGAACTATAGAAGTTACTGCAAAACACCTTAAAAACACGTAATTCGCTTAGAAAACGCATTTTCAAGTGATTTGGAGACATGTTTTCAGAAACAGTTTTAACATCATATTTGAGCGTTTCACGTTCTGAAACGACGATTTCGCATGTATCTTTGGCAACATATTCTACCTTGTAGTTACGATGGAACTAGGTTATTTATGCTACAATAACACAAAATACATTGATTTTTAGTGAATACAAGGTTTTGAAAGCACACCGTGGTGCACTCGCCGGCGCAGCTAGAGTGCCGATTTGAACTATAGAAGTTACTGCAAAACACCTTAAAAACACGTAATTCGCTTAGAAAACGCATTTTCAAGTGATTTGGAGACATGTTTTGAGAAACAGTTTTCACATCGTATTTGAGCGTTTCACGCTCTGAAACGACGATTTTGCATTCATCTTTGGAAACATATTCTACCTGTAGTTTCGATGGAACTAGGTTATTTATGCTACAATAAGACAAAATACATTGATTTTTACTGAATACAAGGTTTTGGAGGAACTCCGTGGTACACTCGCCAGCGCAGCTAGAGTGCCGATTTGAACTATAGAAGTTACTGCAAAACACCTTAAAAACACGTAATTCGCTTAGAAAACGCATTTTCAAGTGATTTGGAGACATGTTTTGAGAAACAGTTTTCACATCGTATTTGAGCGTTTCACGCTCTGAAACGCCGATTTTGCATGTATCTTTGGAAAAATATTCTACCTGTAGTTTCGATGGAACTAGGTTATTTATGCTACAATAAGACAAAATACATTGATTTTTAGTGAATACAAGGTTTTGGAGGCACTCCGTGGTGCACTCGCCAGCGCAGCTAGAGTGCCGATTTGAACTATAGAAGTTACTGCAAAACACCTTAAAACACGTAATTCGCTTAGAAAACGTATTTTCAAGTGATTTGGAGTAATGTTTTGAGAAACAGTTTTTACATCATATTTGAGCATTTCACGGTATGAAGCGACGATTTTGCATGTGTCTTTGGAAACTTATTCTACCTATAGTTTCGATGGAACTAGGTTATTTAGGGTACAATAAGACAAAATACACTGTTTTTTAGTGAATACAACCTTTTGGCGGCACTCCGTGGTGCACTCGCCAGCGCAGCTAGAGTGTCAAATTGAACTATAGAAGTTACTGCAAAACACCTTAAAAACACCTAATTCGCTTAGAAAACGCATTTTCAAGTGATTTGGAGACATGTTTTGAGAAACAGTTTTTACATCATATTTGAGCGTTTCACGGTCTGAAACGACGATTTTGCATGTATCTTTGGAAACATATTCTACCTGTAGTTTCGATGGAACTAGGTTATTGAGGGTACAATAAGACAAAATACATTGTTTTTTAGTGAATACAACCTTTTGGGGGCACTCCGTGGTGCACTCGCCAGCGCAGCTAGAGTGCCGATTTGAACTATAGAAGTTACTGCAAAACACCTTAAAAACACGTAATTCGCTTAGAAAACGCATTTTCAAGGGATTTGGAGACATGTTTTGAGAAACAGTTTTTACATCATATTTGAGCGTTTCACGGTCTGAAACGCCGATTTTGCATGTACCTTTGGAAAAATATTCTACCTGTAGTTTCGATGGAGCTAGGTTATTTATGCTACAATAAGACAAAATACATTGATTTTTAGTGAATACAAGGTTTTGGAGGCACTCCGTGGTGCACTCGCAAGCGCAGCTAGAGTGCCGATTTGAACTATAGAAGTTACTGTAAAACACCTTAAAAACATGTAATTCGCTTAGAAAACGCATTTTCAAGTGATTTGGAGACATGTTTTGAGAAACAGTTTTAACATCATATTTGAGCGTTTCACGGTCTGAAAAGACGATTTTGCATGTATCTTTGGAAACATATTCTACCTGTAGTTTCGATGGAACTAGGTTATTTATGCTACAATAAGACAAAATACACTGTTCTTTAGTGAATACAACCTTTTGGGGCACTCGGTGGTGCACTCGCCAGCGCAGCTAGAGTGCCGATTTGAACTATAGAAATTACTGAAAAACACCTTAAAAACACGTAATTCGCTTAGAAAACGCATTTTCAAGTGATTTGGAGACATGTTTTGAGAAACAGTTTTTACATCATATTTGAGCGTTTCACGGTCTGAAACGACGATTTTGCATGTATCTTTGGAAACATATTCTACCTGTAGTTTTGATGGAACTAGGTTATTTAGGGTACAATAAGACAAAATACACTGTTTTTTAGTGAATACCACCTTTTGGGGGCACTCCGTGGTGCACTCGCCAGCGCAGCTAGAGTGTCGATTTGAACTATAGAAGTTACTGTAAAACACCTTAAAAAACACGTAATTCGCTTAGAAAACGCATTTTCAAGTGATTTGGAGACATGTTTTGAGAAACAGTTTTTACATCATATTTGAGCGTTTCACGGTCTGAAACGACGATTTTGCATGTATCTTTGGAAACATATTCTACCTGTAGTTTCGATGGAACTAAATTATTTAGGGTACAATAAGACAAAATACACTGTTTTTTAGTGTATACAACCTTTTGGGGGCACTCCGTGGTGCACTCGCCAGCGCAGCTAGAGTGCCGATTTGAACTATAGAAGTTACTGCAAAACACCTTAAAAACACGTAATTCGCTTAGAACACGCATTTTCAAGTGATTTGGAGACATGTTTTGAGAAACAGTTTTAACATCATATTTGAGCGTTTCACGTTCTGAAACGACGATTTCGCATGTATCTTTGGCAACATATTCTACCTTGTAGTTTCGATGGAACTAGGTTATTTATGCTACAATAACACAAAATACATTGATTTTTAGTGAATACAAGGTTTTGGAGGCACACCGTGGTGCACTCGCCAGCGCAGCTAGAGTGCCGATTTGAACTATAGAAGTTACTGCAAAACACCTTAAAAACACGTAATTCGCTTAGAAAACGCATTTTCAAGTGATTTGGAGACATGTTTTGAGAAACAGTTTTCACATCGTATTTGAGCGTTTCACGCTCTGAAACGACGATTTTGCATTCGTCTTTGGAAACATATTCTACCTGTAGTTTCGATGGAACTAGGTTATTTATGCTACAATAAGACAAAATACATTGATTTTTAGTGAATACAAGGTTTTGGAGGCACTCCGTGGTGCACTCGCCAGCGCAGCTAGAGTGCCGATTTGAACTATAGAAGTTACTGCAAAACACCTTAAAACACGTAATTCGCTTAGAAAACGTATTTTCAAGTGATTTGGAGTAATGTTTTGAGAAACAGTTTTTACATCATATTTGAGCATTTCACGGTCTGAACCGACGATTTTGCATGTGTCTTTGGAAACATATTCTACCTATAGTTTCGATGGAACTAGGTTATTTAGGGTACAATAAGACAAAATACACTGTTTTTTAGTGAATACAACCTTTTGGCGGCACTCCGTGGTGCACTCGCCAGCGCAGCTAGAGTGTCAAATTGAACTATAGAAGTTACTGCAAAACACCTTAAAAACACCTAATTCGCTTAGAAAACGCATTTTCAAGTGATTTGGAGACATGTTTTGAGAAACAGTTTTTACATCATATTTGAGCGTTTCACGGTCTGAAACGACGATTTTGCATGTATCTTTGGAAACATATTCTACCTGTAGTTTCGATGGAACTAGGTTATTGAGGGTACAATAAGACAAAATACATTGTTTTTTAGTGAATACAACCTTTTGGGGGCACTCCGTGGTGCACTCGCCAGCGCAGCTAGAGTGCCGATTTGAACTATAGAAGTTACTGCAAAACACCTTAAAAACACGTAATTCGCTTAGAACACGCATTTTCAAGTGATTTGGAGACATGTTTTGAGAAACAGTTTTTACATCATATTTGAGCGTTTCACGGTCTGAAACGCCGATTTTGCATGTATCTTTGGAAAAATATTCTACCTGTAGTTTCGATGGAACTAGGTTATTTATGCTACAATAAGACAAAATACATTGATTTTTAGTGAATACAAGGTTTTGGAGGCACTCCGTGGTGCACTCGCAAGCGCAGCTAGAGTGCCGATTTGAACTATAGAAGTTACTGCAAAACACCTTAAAAACACGTAATTCGCTTAGAAAACGCATTTTCAAGTGATTTGGAGACATGTTTTGAGAAACAGTTTTCACATCGTATTTGAGCGTTTCACGCTCTGAAACGACGATTTTGCATTCATCTTTGGAAACATATTCTACCTGTAGTTTCGATGGAACTAGGTTATTTATGCTACAATAAGACAAAATACACTGATTTTTAGTGAATACAAGGTTTTGGAGGAACTCCGTGGTACACTCGCCAGCGCAGCTAGAGTGCCGATTTGAACTATAGAAGTTACTGCAAAACACCTTAAAAACACGTAATTCGCTTAGAAAACGTGTTTTCAAGTGATTTGGAGACATGTTTTGAGAAACAGTTTTTACATCATATTTGAGCGTTTCACGGTCTGAAACGCCGATTTTGCATGTATCTTTGGAAAAATATTCTACCTGTAGTTTCGATGGAACTAGGTTATTTATGCTACAATAAGACAAAATACATTGATTTTTAGTGAATACAAGGTTTTGGAGGCACTCCGTGGTGCACTCGCCAGCGCAGCTAGAGTGCCGATTTGAACTATAGAAGTTACTGCAAAACACCTTAAAACACGTAATTCGCTTAGAAAACGTATTTTCAAGTGATTTGGAGTAATGTTTTGAGAAACAGTTTTTACATCATATTTGAGCATTTCACGGTCTGAAGCGACGATTTTGCATGTGTCTTTGGAAACATATTCTACCTATAGTTTCGATGGAACTAGGTTATTTAGGGTACAATAAGACAAAATACACTGTTTTTTAGTGAATACAACCTTTTGGCGGCACTCCGTGGTGCACTCGCCAGCGCAGGTAGAGTGTCAAATTGAACTATAGAAGTTACTGCAAAACACCTTAAAAACACCTAATTCGCTTAGAAAACGCATTTTCAAGTGACTTGGAGACATGTTTTGAGAAACAGTTTTTACATCATATTTGAGCGTTTCACGGTCTGAAACGACGATTTTGCATGTATCTTTGGAAACATATTCTACCTGTAGTTTCGATGGAACTAGGTTATTGAGGGTACAATAAGACAAAATACATTGTTTTTTAGTGAATACAACCTTTTGGGGGCACTCCGTGGTGCACTCGCCAGCGCAGCTAGAGTGCCGATTTGAACTATAGAAGTTACTGCAAAACACCTTAAAAACACGTAATTCGCTTAGAACACGCATTTTCAAGTGATTTGGAGACATGTTTTGAGAAACAGTTTTTACATCATATTTGAGCGTTTCACGGTCTGAAACGCCGATTTTGCATGTATCTTTGGAAAAATATTCTACCTGTAGTTTCGATGGAACTAGGTTATTTATGCTACAATAAGACAAAATACATTGATTTTTAGTGAATACAAGGTTTTGGAGGCACTCCGTGGTGCACTCGCAAGCGCAGCTAGAGTGCCGATTTGAACTATAGAAGTTACTGCAAAACACCTTAAAACACGTAATTCGCTTAGAAAACGCATTTTCAAGTGATTTGGAAACATGTTTTGAGAAACAGTTTTTACATCATATTTGAGCGTTTCACGGTCTGAAACGACGATTTTGCATGTATCTTTGGAAACATATTCTACCTGTAGTTTCGATGGAAGTAGGTTATTTAGGGTACAATAAGACAAAATACACTGATTTTTAGTAAATACAAGGTTTTGGAGGAACTCCGTGGTACACTCGCCAGCGCAGCTAGAGTGCCGATTTGAACTATAGAAGTTACTGCAAAACACCTTAAAAACACGTAATTCGCTTAGAAAACGTATTTTCAAGTGATTTGGAGACATGTTTTGAGAAACAGTTTTTACATCATATTTGAGCGTTTCACGGTCTGAAACGCCGATTTTGCATGTATCTTTGGAAACATATTCTACCTGTAGTTTCGATGGAACTAGTTTATTTAGGGTACAATAAGACAAAATACACTGTTTTTTAGGGAATACAAGGTTTTGGAGGCACTCCGTGGTGCACTCGCCAGCGCAGCTAGAGTGCCGATTTGAACTATAGAAGTTACTGCAAAACACCTTAAAAACACGTAATTCGCTTAGAAAACGTATTTTAAAGTGATTTGGAGACATGTTTTGAGAAACAGTTTTTACATCATATTTGAGCGTCTCACGGTCTGAAACGACGATTTTGCATGTATCTTTGGAAACATATTCAACCTGTAGTTTCGATGGAACTAGGTTATTTAGGGTACAATAAGACAAAATACACTGTTTTTTAGTGAATACAACCTTTTGGGGGCACTCCGTGGTGCACTCGCCAGCGCAGCTAGAGTGCCGATTTGAACTATAGAAGTTACTGCAAAACACCTTAAAAACACGTAATTCGCTTAGCAAACGCATTTTCAAGTGCTTTGGAGACATGATTTGAGAAAAAGTTTTTACATCATATTTGAGCGTTTCACGGTCTGAAACGACGATTTTGCATGTATCTTTGGAAACATATTCTACCGTGTAGTTTCGATGGAACTAGGTTATTTATGCTACAATAACACAAAATACATTGATTTTTAGTGAATACAAGGTTTTGGAGGCACTCCGTGGTGCACTCGCCAGCGCAGCTAGAGTTCCGATTTGAACTATAAAAGTTACTGCAAAACACCTTAAAAACACGTAATTCGCTTAGAAAACGCATTTCTCAGTTATTTGGAGACATGTTTTGAGAAACAGTTTTTACATCATATTTGAGCGTTTCACTGTCTGAAACGACGATTTTGCATGTATCTTTGGAAACATATTCTACCTGTAGTTTCGATGGAACTAGGTTATTTAGGGTACAATAAGACAAAATACACTGTTTTTTAGTGAATACAAGGTTTTGGAGGCACTCCGTGGTGCACTCGCAAGCGCAGCTAGAGTGCCGATTTGAACTGTAGAAGTTACTGCAAAACACCTTAAAAACACGTAATTCGCTTAGAAAACGCATTCTCAAGTGATTTGGAGACATGTTTTGAGAAACAATTTTTACATCATATTTGAGCGTTTCACGGTCTGAAACGCCGATTTTGCATGTATCTTTGGAATCATATTCTACCTGTAGTTTCGATGGAACTAGTTTATTTATGCTACAGTAAGACAAAATACACTGATTTTTAGTGAATACAAGGTTTTGGAGGCACTCCGTGGTGCACTCGCCAGCGCAGCTAGAGTGCCGATTTGAACTATAGAAGTTACTGCAAAACACCTTAAAAACACGTAATTCGCTTAGAAAACGCTTTCTCAAGTGATTTGGAGACATGTTTTGAGAAACAGTTTTTACATCATATTTGAGCGTTTCACGGTCTGAAACGCCGATTTTGCATGTATCTTTGGATACATATTCTACCTGTAGTTTCGATGGAACTAGGTTATTTAGGGTACAATAAGACAAAATACACTGTTTTTTAGTGAATACAACATTTTGGGGGCACTCCGTGGTGCACTCGCCAGCGCAGCTAGAGTGCCGATTTGAACTATAGAAGTTACTGCAAAACACCTTAAAAACACGTAATTCGTTTAGAAAACGTATTTTGAAGTGATTTGGAGACATGTTTTGAGAAACAGTTTTTACATCATATTTGAGCGTTTCACGGTCTGAAACGACGATTTTGCATGTATCTTTGGAAACATATTCTACCTATAGTTTCATTGGAACTAGGTTATTTAGGGTACAATAAGACAAAATACACTGTTTTTTAGTGAATACAACCTTTTGCGGGCACTCCGTGGTGCACTCGCCAGCGCAGGTAGAGTGCCGATTTGAACTATAGAAGTTACTGCAAAACACCTTAAAAACACGTAATTCGCTTAGAAAACGCATTTTCAAGTGCTTTGGAGACATGTTTTGAGAAACAGTTTTTACATCATATTTGAGCGTTTCACGGTCTGAAACGACGATTTTGCATGTATATTTGGAAACATATTCTACCTGTAGTTTCGATGGAACTAGGTTATTTATGCTACAATAACACAAAATACATTGATTTTTAGTGAATACAAGGTTTTGGAGGCACTCCGTGGTGCACTCGCCAGCGCAGCTAGAGAGCCGATTTGAACTATAGAAGTTACTGCAAAACACCTTAAAAACACGTAATTCGCTTAGAAAACGCATTTTCAAGTGATTTGGAGACATGTTTTGAGAAACAGTTTTTACATCATATTTGAGCGTTTCACGGTCTGAAACGACGATTTTGCATGTATCTTTGGAAACATATTCTACCTGTAGTTTCGATGGAACTAGGTTATTTATGCTACAATAAGACGAAATACACTGATTTTTAGTGAATACAAGGTTTTGGAGGCACTCCGTGGTGCACTCGCCAGCGCAGCTAGAGTGCCGATTTGAACTATAGAAGTTACTGCAAAACACCTTAAAAACACGTAATTCGCTTAGAAAACGCATTTTCAAGTGATTTGGAGACATGTTTTGAGAAACAGTTTTTACATCATATTTGAGCGTTTCATGGTCTGAAACGACGATTTTGCATGTGTCTTTGGAAACATATTCTACCTATAGTTTCAATGGAACTAGGTTATTTAGGGTACAATAAGACAAAATACACTCTTTTTTAGTGAATACAACCTTTTGGGGGCACTCCGTGGTGCACTCGCCAGCGCAGCTAGAGTGTCGTTTTGAACTATAGAAGTTACTGCAAAACACCTTAAAAACACGTAATTCGCTTAGAAAACGCATTTTCAAGTGATTTGGAGACATGTTTTGAGAAACAGTTTTTACATCATATTTGAGCGTTTCACGGTCTGAAGCAACGATTTTGCATGTATCTTTGGAAACATATTCTACCTGTAGTTTCGATGGAACTAGGTTATTTAGGGTACAATAAGACAAAATACACAGTTTTTTAGTGAATACTACCTTTTGGGGGCACTCCGTGGTGAACTCGCCAGCGCAGCTAGAGTGCCGATTTGAACTATATAAGTTACTGCAAAACACCTTAAAAACACGTAATTCGCTTAGAAAACGCATTTTCAAGTGATTTGGAGACATGTTTTGAGAAACAGTTTTTACATCATATTTGAGCGTTTCATGGTCTGAAACGACGATTTTGCATGTGTCTTTGGAAACATATTCTACCTAGAGTTTCAATGGAACTAGGTTATTTAGGGTACAATAAGACAAAATACACTGTTTTTTAGTGAATACAACCTTTTGGGGGCACTCCGTGGTGCACTCGCCAGCGCAGCTAGAGTGCCGATTTGAACTATATAAGTTACTGCAAAACACCTTAAAAACACGTTATTCGCTTAGAAAACGCATTTTCAAGTGATTTGGAGACATGTTTTGAGAAACAGTTTTTACATCATATTTGAGCGTTTCACGGTCAGAAGCGACGATTTTTTCCATCATATTTGAGCGTTTCACGGTCTGAAACGACAATTTTGCATGTATCTTTGGAAACATATTCTACCTTGTAGTTTCGATGGAACTAGGTTATTTATGCTACAATAACACAAAATACATTGATTTTTAGTGAATACAAGGTTTTGGAGGCACTCCGTTGTGCACTCGCCAGCGCAGCTAGAGTGCCGATTTGAACTATAGAAGAAAACGCATTTTCAAGTGATTTGGAGACATGTTTTGAGAAACAGTTTTTACATCATATTTGAGCGTTTCATGGTCTGAAACGACGATTTTGCATGTGTCTTTGGAAACATATTCTACCTAAAGTTTCAATGGAACTAGGTTATTTAGGGTACAATAAGACAAAATACACTGTTTTTTAGTGAATACAACCTTTTGGGGGCACTCCGTGGTGCACTCGCCAGCGCAGCTAGAGTGCCGATTTGAACTATATAAGTTACTGCAAAACACCTTAAAAACACGTTATTCGCTTAGAAAACGCATTTTCAAGTGATTTGGAGACATGTTTTGAGAAACAGTTTTTACATCATATTTGAGCGTTTCACGGTCAGAAGCGACGATTTTGCATGTATCTTTGGAAACATATTCTACCTGTAGTTTCGATTGAACTAGGTTATTTATGCTACAATATGACAAAATACACTGATTTTTAGTGAATACAAGGTTTTGGAGGTACTCCGTGGTACACCCGCCAGCGCAGCTAGAGTGCCGATTTCAACTATCGATGTTACTACAAAACACCTTAAAAACACGTAATTCGCTTAGAAAACGCATTTTCAAGTGATTTGGAGACATGTTTTGAGAAACAGTTTTACATCATAATTGAGCGTTTTACGGTCTGAAACGCCGATTTTGCATGTATCTTTGGAAACATATTCTACCTGTAGTTTCGATGGAACTAGGATCTTTAGGGTACAATAAGACAAAATGCACTGTTTTCTAATGAATACAACCTTTTGGGGGCACTCCGTGGTGCACTCGCCAGCGCAGCTAGAGTGCCGATTTGAACTATAGAAGTTACTGCAAAACACCTTAAAAACACGTAATTCGCTTAGAAACCGTATTTTCAAGTGATTTGGAGACATGTTTTGAGAAACAGTTTTTACATCATATTTGAGCGTTTCACGGTCTGAAACGACGATTTTGCATGTATCTTTGGAAACATATTTTACCTTGTATTTTCGATGGAACTAGGTTATTTATGCTACAATAACACAAAATACATTGATTTTTAGTGAATACAAGGTTTTGGAGGCACTCCGTGGTGCACTCGCCAGCGCAGCGAGAGTGCTGATTTGAACTATAGAAGTTACTGCAAAACACCTTAAAACACGTAATTCGCTTAGAAAACGCATTTTCAAGTGATTTGGAGACATGTTTTGAGAAACATTTTTTCCATCATATTTGAGCGTTTCACGGTCTGAAACGACAATTTTGCATGTATCTTTGGAAACATATTCTACCTTGTAGTTTCGATGGAACTAGGTTATTTATGCTACAATAACACAAAATACATTGATTTTTAGTGAATACAAGGTTTTGGAGGCACTCCGTTATGCACTCGCCAGCGCAGCTAGAGTGCCGATTTGAACTATAGAAGTTACTGCAAAACACCTTAAAAACACGTAATTCGCTTAGAAATCGCATTTTCAAGTGATTTGGAGACATGTTTTGAGAAACAGTTTTTACATCATATTTGAGCGTTTCACGGACTGAAACGACGATTTTGCATGTATCTTTGGAAACATATTCTACCTGTAGTTTTGATGGAACTAGGTTATTTAGGGTACAATAAGAACAAATACACTCTTTTTAAGTGAATACAATCTTTTGGGGGCACTTCGTGGTGCACTCGCCAGCGCAGCTAGAGTGCCGATTTGTACTAATGAAGTTACTGCAAAACACCTTAAAAACACGTAATTCGCTTAGAAAACGCATTTTCAAGTGATTTGGAGATATGTTTTAAAAAACAGTTTTTACATCATATTTGAGCGTTTCACGGTCTGAAACGACGATTTTGCATGTATCTTTGGAAACATATTCTACCTATAGTTTCATTGGAACTAGGTTATTTAGGGTACAATAAGACAAAATACACTGTTTTTTAGTGAATACAACCATTTGCGGGCACTCCGTGGTGCACTCGCCAGCGCAGGTAGAGTGCCGATTTGAACTATAGAAGTTACTGCAAAACACCTTAAAAACACGTAATTCGCTTAGAAAACGCATTTTCAAGTGCTTTGGAGACATGTTTTGAGAAATAGTTTTTACATCATATTTGAGCGTTTCACGGTCTGAAACGACGATTTTGCATGTATCTTTGGAAACATATTCTACCTGTAGTTTCGATGGAACTAGGTTATTTATGCTACAATAAGACAAAATACACTGATTTTTAGTGAATACAAGGTTTTGGAGGAACTCCGTGGTACACCCGCCAGCGCATCTAGAGTGCCGATTTGAACTATAGAAGTTACAGCAAAACACCTTAAAAACACGTAATTCGCTTAGAAAATGTATTTTCAAGTGATTTGGTGACATGTTTTGAGAAACGATTTTTACATCATATTTGAGCGTTTCACGGTCTGAAACGCCGATTTGGATGTATCTTTGGAAACATATTCTTCCTGTAGTTTCGATGGAACTAGGTTATTTAGTGTACAATAAGACAAAATACACCGTTTTTTAATGAATACAACCTTTTGGGGGCACTCCGTGGTGCACTCGCCAGCGCAGCTAGAGTGCCGATTTGAACTATAGAAGTTACTGCAAAACACCTTAAAAACACGTAATTCGCTTAGAAAACGTATTTTCAAGTGATTTGGAGACATGTTTTGAGAAACAGTTTTTACATCATATTTGAGCGTTTCACGGTCTGAAACGACGATTTTGCATGTATCTTTTGAAACATATTCTACCTTGTAGTTTCGATGGAACTAAGTTATTTATGCTACAATAACACAAAATACATTGATTTTTAGTGAATACAAGGTTTTGGAGGCACTCCGTGGTGCACTCGCCAGCGCAGCTAGAGTGCCGATTTGAACTATAGAAGTTACTGCAAAACACCTTAAAAACACGTAATTCGCTTAGAAAACGCATTTTCAAGTGATTTGGAGACATGTTTTGAGAAACAGTTTTTACATCATATTTGAGCGTTTCACGGTCTGAAACGACGATTTTGCATGTATCTTTGGAAACATATTCTACCTGTAGTTTCGATGGAACTAGGTTATTTATGCTACACTAAGACTAAATACACTGATTTTTAGTGAATACAACCTTTTGGGGGCAGTCCGTGGTGCACGCGCCAGCGCAGCTAGAGTGCCGATTTGAACTATAGAGGTTACTGAAAAACACCTTAAAAACGCGTAATTCGCTTAGAAAACGCATTTCCCAGTGATTTGGAGACATGTTTTGAGAAACAGTTTTTACATCATATTTGAGCGTTTCACGGTCTGAAACGACGATTTTGCATGTATCTTTGGAAATATATTCTACCTGTAGTTTCGATGGAACTAGGTTATTTAGGGTACAATAAGACAAAATACACTGTTTTTTAGTGAATACAAGGTTTTGGAGGCACTCCGTGGTGCACTCGCAAGCGCAGCTAGAGTGCCGATTTGAACTATAGAAGTTACTGCAAAACACCTTAAAAACACGTAATTCGCTTAGAAACCGTATTTTCAAGTGATTTGGAGACATGTTTTGAGAAACAGTTTTTACATCATATTTGAGCGTTTCACGGTTTGAAACGCCGATTGTGCATGTATCTTTGGAAACATATTCTACCTGTAGTTTCGATGGAACTAGGTTATTTAGGGTACAATAAGGCAAAATACACTGTTTTTTAGTGAATACAACCTTTTGGGGGCACTCCGTGGTGCACTCGCCAGCGCAGCTAGAGTGCCGATTTGAACTATAGAAGTTACTGCAAACCACCTTAAAAACACGTAATTCGCTTAGAAAACGTATTTTCAAGTGATTTGAAGACATGTTTTAGAAACAGTTTTTACATCATATTTGAGCGTTTCACGGTCTGAAACGACGATTTTGCATGTTTCTTTGAAAACATATTCTACCTGTAGTTTCGATGGAACTAGGTTATTTATGCTACAATACGACTAAATACACTGATTTTTAGTGAATACAACCTTTTGGGGGCAGTCCGTGGTGCACGCGCCAGCGCAGCTAGAGTGCCGATTTGAACTATAGAGGTTACTGAAAAACACCTTAAAAACACGTAATTCGCTTAGAAAACGCATTTCCCAGTGATTTGGAGACATGTTTTGAGAAACAGTTTTTACATCATATTTGAGCGTTTCACGGTCTGAAACGACGATTTTGCATGTATCTTTGGAAATATATTCTACCTGTAGTTTCTATGGAACTAGGTTATTTAGGGTACAATAAGACAAAATACACTGTTTTTTAGTGAATACAAGGTTTTGGAGGCACTCCGTGGTGCACTCGCAAGCGCAGCTAGAGTGCCGATTTGAACTATAGAAGTTACTGCAAAACACCTTAAAAACACGTAATTCGCTTAGAAACCGTATTTTCAAGTGATTTGGAGACATGTTTTGAGAAACAGTTTTTATATCATATTTGAGCGTTTCACGGTCTGAAACGCCGATTGTGCATGTATCTTTGGAAACATATTCTACCTGTAGTTTCGATGGAACTAGTTTATTTAGGGTACAATAAGACAAAATACACTGTTTTTTAGTGAATACAACCTTTTGGGGGCACTCCGTGGTGCACTCGCCAGCGCAGCTAGAGTGCCGATTTGAACTATAGAAGTTACTGCAAACCACCTTAAAAACACGTAGTTCGCTTAGAAAACGTATTTTCAAGTGATTTGAAGACATGTTTTGAGAAACAGTTTTTACATCATATTTGAGCGTTTCACAGTCTGAAACGACGATTTTGCATGTTTCTTTGAAAACATATTCTACCTATAGTTTCGATGGAACTAGGTTATATAGGGTACAATAAGACAAAATACACTGTTTTTTAGTGAATACAACCTTTTGGGGGCACTCCGTGGTGCACTCGCCAGCGCAGCTAGAGTGCCGATTTGAACTATAGAAGTTACTGCAAAACACCTTAAAAACACGTAATTCGCTTAGAAAACGCATTTTCAAGTGATTTGGAGACATGTTTTGAGAAACAGTTTTTACATCATATTTGAGCGTTTCACGGTCTGAAACGACGATTTTGCAAGTATCTTTGGAAACATATTCTACCTGTAGTTTCGATGGAACTAGGTTATTTATGCTACAATAAGACAAAATACACTGATTTTTAGTGAATACAAGGTTTTGGAGGAACTCCGTGGTACACACGCCAGCGCAGCTAGAGTGCCGATTTGAACTATAGAAGTTACTGCAAAACACCTTAAAAACACGTAATACGCTTAGAAAACGTATTTTCAAGTGATTTGGAGACATGTTTTGAGAAACAGTTTTTACATCATATTTGAGCGTTTCACGGTCTGAAACGCCGATTTTGCATGTATCTTTGGAAACATATTCTACCTGTAGTTTCGATGGAACTAGGTTATTTATGCTACAATAAGACAAAATACATTGATTTTTAGTGAATACAAGGTTTTGGAGGCACTCCGTGGTGCACTCGCCAGCGCAGCTAGAGTGCCGATTTGAACTATAGAAGTTACTGCAAAACACCTCAAAAATACGTAATTCGCTTAGAAAACGTATTTTCAAGTGCTTTGGAGACATGTTTTGAGAAACAGTTTTTACATCATATTTGAGCGTTTCACGGTCTGAAACGACGATTTTGCATGTATCTTTGGAAACATATTCTACCTGTAGTTTTGATGGAACTAGGTTATTTATGCTACAATAAGACAAAATACACTGATTTTTAGTGAATACAAGGTTTTGGAGGAACTCCGTGGTACACCCGCCAGCGCATCTAGAGTGCCGATTTGAACTATAGAAGTTACAGCAAAACACCTTAAAAACACGTAATTCGCTTAGAAAATGTATTTTCAAGTGATTTGGTGACATGTTTTGAGAAACGATTTTTACATCATATTTGAGCGTTTCACGGTCTGAAACGCCGATTTGGATGTATCTTTGGAAACATATTCTACCTGTAGTTTCGATGGAACTAGGTTATTTAGGGTACAATAAGACAAAATACACTGTTTTTTAATGAATACAACCTTTTGGGGGCACTCCGTGGTGCACTCGCCAGCGCAGCTAGAGTGCCGATTTGAACTATAGAAGTTACTGCAAAACACCTTAAAAACACGTAATTCGCTTAGAAAACGTATTTTCAAGTGATTTGGAGACATGTTTTGAGAAACAGTTTTTACATCATATTTGAGCGTTTCACGGTCTGAAACGACGATTTTGCATGTATCTTTTGAAACATATTCTACCTTGTAGTTTCGATGGAACTAAGTTATTTATGCTACAATAACACAAAATACATTGAGTTTTCTAATGAATACAACCTTTTGGGGGCACTCCGTGGTGCACTCGCCCGCGCAGCTAGAGTGCTGATTTGAACTATAGAAGTTACTGCAAAACACCTTAAAACACGTATTTCGCTTAGAAAACGCATTTTCAAGTGATTTGGAGACATGTTTTGAGAAACAGTTTTTACATCATATTTGAGCGTTTCACGGTCTGAAACGACGATTTTGCATGTATCTTTGGAAACATATTCTACCTGTAGTTTCGATGGAACTAGGTTATTTATGCTACACTAAGACTAAATACACTGATTTTTAGTGAATACAACCTTTTGGGGGCAGTCCGTGGTGCACGCGCCAGCGCAGCTAGAGTGCCGATTTGAACTATAGAGGTTACTGAAAAACACCTTAAAAACGCGTAATTCGCTTAGAAAACGCATTTCCAGTGATTTGGAGACATGTTTTGAGAAACAGTTTTTACATCATATTTGAGCGTTTCACGGTCTGAAACGACGATTTTGCATGTATCTTTGGAAATATATTCTACCTGTAGTTTCGATGGAACTAGGTTATTTAGGGTACAATAAGACAAAATACACTGTTTTTTAGTGAATACAAGGTTTTGGAGGCACTCCGTGGTGCACTCGCAAGCGCAGCTAGAGTCCCGATTTGAACTATAGAAGTTACTGCAAAACACCTTAAAAACACGTAATTCGCTTAGAAACCGTATTTTCAAGTGATTTGGAGACATGTTTTGAGAAACAGTTTTTACATCATATTTGAGCGTTTCACGGTCTGAAACGCCGATTGTGCATGTATCTTTGGAAACATATTCTGCCTGTAGTTTCGATGGAACTAGGTTATTTAGGGTACAATAAGGCAAAATACACTGTATTTTAGTGAATACAACCTTTTGGGGGCACTCCGTGGTGCACTCGCCAGCGCAGCTAGAGTGCCGATTTGAACTATAGAAGTTACTGCAAACCACCTTAAAAACACGTAATTCGCTTAGAAAACGTATTTTCAAGTGATTTGAAGACATGTTTTAGAAACAGTTTTTACATCATATTTGAGCGTTTCACGGTCTGAAACGTCGATTTTGCATGTTTCTTTGAAAACATATTCTACCTGTAGTTTCGATGGAACTAGGTTATTTATGCTACAATAAGACTAAATACACTGATTTTTAGTGAATACAACCTTTTGGGGGCAGTCCGTGGTGCACGCGCCAGCGCAGCTAGAGTGCCGATTTGAACTATAGAGGTTACTGAAAAACACCTTAAAAACACGTAATTCGCTTAGAAAACGCATTTCCCAGTGATTTGGAGACATGTTTTGAGAAACAGTTTTTACATCATATTTGAGCGTTTCACGGTCTGAAACGACGATTGTGCATGTATCTTTGGAAACATATTCTACCTGTAGTTTCGATGGAACTAGTTTATTTAGGGTACAATAAGACAAAATACACTGTTTTTTTAGTGAATACAACCTTTTGGGGGCACTCCGTGGTGCACTCGCCAGCGCAGCTAGAGTGCCGATTTGAACTATAGAAGTTACTGCAAACCAACTTAAAAACACGTAGTTCGCTTAGAAAACGTATTTTCAAGTGATTTGAAGACATGTTTTGAGAAACAGTTTTTACATCATATTTGAGCGTTTCACAGTCTGAAACGACGATTTTGCATGTTTCTTTGAAAACATATTCTACCTATAGTTTCGATGGAACTAGGTTATATACGGTACAATAAGACAAAATACACTGTTTTTTAGTGAATACAACCTTTTGGGGGCACTCCGTGGTGCACTCGCCAGCGCAGCTAGAGTGCCGATTTGAACTATAGAAGTTACTGCAAAACACCTTAAAAACACGTAATTCGCTTAGAAAACGCATTTTCAAGTGATTTGGAGACATGTTTTGAGAAACAGTTTTTACATAATATTTGAGCGTTTCACGGTCTGAAACGACGATTTTGCAAGTATCTTTGGAAACATATTCTACCTGTAGTTTCGATGGAACTAGGTTATTTATGCTACAATAAGACAAAATACACTGATTTTTAGTGAATACAAGGTTTTGGAGGAACTCCGTGGTACACACGCCAGCGCAGCTAGAGTGCCGATTTGAACTATAGAAGTTACTGCAAAACACCTTAAAAACACGTAATACGCTTAGAAAACGTATTTTCAAGTGATTTGGAGACATGTTTTGAGAAACAGTTTTTACATCATATTTGAGCGTTTCACGGTCTGAAACGCCGATTTTGCATGTATCTTTGGAAACATATTCTACCTGTAGTTTCGATGGAACTAGGTTATTTATGCTACAATAAGACAAAATACATTGATTTTTAGTGAATACAAGGTTTTGGAGGCACTCCGTGGTGCACTCGCCAGCGCAGCTAGAGTGCCGATTTGAACTATAGAAGTTACTGCAAAACACCTCAAAAATACGTAATTCGCTTAGAAAACGTATTTTCAAGTGATTTGGAGACATGTTTTGAGAAACAGTTTTTACATCATATTTGAGCGTTTCACGGTCTGAAACGACGATTTTGCATGTATCTTTGGAAACATATTCTACCTGTAGTTTTGATGGAACTAGGTTATTTAGGGTACAATAAGAACAAATACACTCTTTTTAAGTGAATACAATCTTTTGGGGGCACTTCGTGGTGCACTCGCCAGCGCAGCTAGAGTGCCGATTTGTACTAATGAAGTTACTGCAAAACACCTTAAAAACACGTAATTCGCTTAGAAAACGCATTTTCAAGTGATTTGGAGACATGTTTTGAGAAACAGTTTTTACATCATATTTGAGCGTTTCACGGTCTGAAACGACGATTTTGCATGTATCTTTGGAAACATATTCTACCTATAGTTTCATTGGAACTAGGTTATTTAGGGTACATTAAGACAAAATACACTGTTTTTTAGTGAATACAACCTTTTGCGGGCACTCCGTGGTGCACTCGCCAGCGCAGGTAGAGTGCCGATTTGAACTATAGAAGTTACTGCAAAACACCTTAAAAACACGTAATTCGCTTAGAAAACGCATTTTCAAGTGCTTTGGAGACATGTTTTGAGAAACAGTTTTTACATCATATTTGAGCGTTCCCGGTCTGAAACCACGATTTTGCATGTATCTTTGGAAACATATTCTACCTGTAGTTTCGATGGAACTAGGTTATATATGCTACAATAACACAAAATACATTGATTTTTAGTGAATACAAGGTTTTGGAGGCACTCCGTGGTGCACTCGCCAGCGCAGCTAGGGTGCCGATTTGAACTATAGAAGTTACTGCAAAACACCTTAAAAACACGTAATTCGCTTAGAAAACACATTTTCAAGTGATTTGGAGACATATTTTGAGAAACAGTTTTTACATCATATTTGAGCGTTTCACGGTCTGAAACGACGATTTTGCATGTATCTTTGGAAACATATTCTACCTGTAGTTTCGATGGAACTAGGTTATTTATGCTACAATAAGACTAAATACACTGATTTTTAGTGAATACAACCTTTTGGGGGCAGTCCGTGGTGCACTCGCCAGCGCAGCTAGAGTGCCGATTTGAACTATAGAGGTTACTGAAAAACACCTTAAAAACACGTAATTCGCTTAGAAAACACATTTTCAAGTGATTTGGAGACATATTTTGAGAAACAGTTTTTACATCATATTTGAGCGTTTCACGGTCTGAAACGACGATTTTGCATGTATCTTTGGAAATATATTCTACCTGTAGTTTCGATGGAACTAGGTTATTTAGGGTACAATAAGACAAAATACACTGTTTTTTAGTGAATACAAGGTTTTGGAGGCACTCCGTGGTGCACTCGCAAGCGCAGCTAGAGTGCCGATTTGAACTATAGAAGTTACTGCAAAACACCTTAAAAACACGTAATTCGCTTAGAAACCGTATTTTCAAGTGATTTGGAGACATGTTTTGAGAAACAGTTTTTACATCATATTTGAGCGTTTCACGGTCTGAAACGCCGATTTTGCATGTATCTTTGGAAACATATTCTACCTGTAGTTTCGATGGAACTAGGTTATTTAGGGTACAATAAGACAAAATACACTGTTTTTTAGTAAATACAACCTTTTGGGAGCACTCCGTGGTGCACTCGCCAGCGTAGCTAGAGTGCCGATTTGAACTATAGAAGTTACTGCAAACCACCTTAAAAGCACGTAATTCGCTTAGAAAACGTATTTTCAAGTGATTTGAAGACATGTTTTGAGAAACAGTTTTTACATCATATTTGAGCGTTTCACGGTCTGAAACGACGATTTTGCATGTTTCTTTGAAAACATATTCTACCTGTAGTGTCGATGGAACTAGGTTATATAGGGTACAATAAGACAAAATACACTGTTTTTTAGTGAATACAACCTTTTGGGGGCACTCCGTGGTGCACTCGCCAGCGCAGCTAGAGTGCCGATTTGAACTATAGAAGTTACTGCAAAACACCTTAAAAACACGTAATTCGCTTAGAAAACGCATTTTCAAGTGATTTGGAGACATGTTTTGAGAAACAGTTTTTACATCATATTTGAGCGTTACACGGTCTGAAACGACGATTTTGCAAGTATCTTTGGAAACATATTCTACATGTAGTTTCGATGGAACTAGGTTATTTATGCTACAATAAGACAAAATACACTGATTTTTAGTGAATACAAGGTTTTGGAGGAACTCCGTGGTACACTCGCCAGCGCAGCTAGAGTGCCGATTTGAACTATAGAAGTTACTGCAAAACACCTTAAAAACACGTAATACGCTTAGAAAACGTATTTTCTAGTGATTTGGAGACATGTTTTGAGAAACAGTTTTTACATCATATTTGAGCGTTTCACGGTCTGAAACGCCGATTTTGCATGTATCTTTGGAAACATATTCTACCTGTAGTTTCGATGGAACTAGGTTATTTATGCTACAATAAGACAAAATACATTGATTATTAGTGAATACAAGGTTTTGGAGGCACTCCGTGGTGCACTCGCCAGCGCAGCTAGAGTGCCGATTTGAACTATAGAAGTTACTGCAAAACACCTTAAAACACGTAATTCGCATAGAAAACGCATTTTCAAGTGATTTGGAGACATGTTTTGAGAAACAGTCTTTACATCATATTTGAGCGTTTCATGGTCTGAAACGACGATTTTGCATGTATCTTGGGAAACATATTCTACCTATAGTTTCGATGGAACTAGGTTATTTAGGGGACAATAAGACAAAATACACAGTTTTTTATTGAATACTACCTTTTGGGGGCACTCCGTGGTGCACTCGCCAGCGCAGCTAGAGTGCCGATTTGAACTATATAAGTTACTGCAAAACACCTTAAAAACACGTTATTCGCTTAGAAAACGCATTTTCAAGTGATTTGGAGACATGTTTTGAGAAACAGTTTTTACATCATATTTGAGCGTTTCACGGTCAGAAGCGACGATTTTGCATGTATCTTTGGAAACATATTCTACCTGTAGTTTCGATGGAACTAGGTTATTTATGCTACAATATGACAAAATACACTGATTTTTAGTGAATACAAGGTTTTGGAGGTACTCCGTGGTACACCCGCCAGCGCAGCTAGAGTGCCGATTTCAACTATAGAAGTTACTGCAAAACACCTTAAAAACACGTAATTCGCTTAGAAAACGCATTTTCAAGTGATTTGGAGACATGTTTTGAGAAACAGTTTTTACATCATAATTGAGCGTTTTACGGTCTGAAACGCCGATTTTGCATTTATCTTTGGAAACATATTCTACCTATAGTTTCAATGGAACTAGGTTATTTAGGGTACAATAAGACAAAATACACTGTTTTTTAGTGAATACAACCTTTTGGGGGCACTCCGTGGTGCACTCGCCCGCGCAGCTAGAGTGCCGATTTGAACTATAGAAGTTACTGCAAAACACCATAAAAACACGTAATTCGCTTAGAAACCGTATTTTCAAGTGATTTGGAGACATGTTTTGAGAAACAGCTTTTACATCATATTTGAGCGTTTCACGGTCTGAAACGCCGATTTTGCATGTATCTTTGGAAACATATTCTACCTGTAGTTTCGATGGAACTAGGTTATTTATGCTACAATAACACAAAATACATTGATTTTTAGTGAATACAAGGTTTTGGAGGCACTCCGTGGTGCACTCGCCAGCGCAGCTAGAGTGCTGATTTGAACTATAGAAGTTACTGCAAAACACCTTAAAACACGTATTTCGCTTAGAAAACGCATTTTCAAGTGATTTGGAGACATGTTTTGAGAAACAGTTTTTACATCATATTTGAGCGTTTCACGGTCTGAAACGACGATTTTGCATGTATCTTTAGAAGCATATTCTACCCGTAGTTTCGATGGAACTAGGTTATTTATGCTACAATAGGACTAAATACACTGATTTTTAGTGAATACAACCTTTTGGGGGCACTCCGTGGTGCACTCGCCAGCGCAGCTAGAGTGCCGATTTGAACTATAGAAGTTACTGCAAAACACCTTAAAAACACGTAATTCGCTTAGAAAACGCAATTTCAAGTGATTTGGAGACATGTTTTGAGAAACAGTTTTTACATCATATTTGAGCGTTTCACGGTCTGAAACGACGATTTTGCATGTATCTTTGGAAATATATTCTACCTGTAGTTTCGATGGAACTAGGTTATTTATGCTACAGCAAGACAAAATACACTGATTTTTAGTGAATACAAGGTTTTGGAGGAACTCCGTGGTACACTCGCCAACGCAGCTAGAGTGCCGATTTGAACTATAGAAGTTACAGCAAAACACCTTAAAAACACGTAATTCGCTTTGAAAACGCATTTTCAAGTGATTTGGAGACATGTTTTGAGAAACAGTTTTTACATCATATTTGAGCGTTTCACGGTCAGAAACGACGATTTTGCATGTATCTTTGGAAACATATTCTACCTGTAGTTTCGATGGAACTAGGTTATTTATGCTACAATAAGACAAAATACACTGTTCTTTAGTAAATACAACCTTTTGGGGGCACTCCGTGGTGCACTCGCCAGCGCAGCTAGAGTGCCGATTTGAACTATAGAAGTTACTGAAAAACACCTTAAAAACACGTAATTCGCTTAGAAAACGCATTTTCAATTGATTTGGAGACATGTTTTGAGAATATGTTTTTACATCATATTTGAGCGTTTCGCGGTCTGAAACGACGATTTTGCATGTATCTTTGGAAACATATTCTACCTGTAGTTTCGATGGAACTAGGTTATTTATGCTACAATAAGTCTAAATACACTGATTTTTAGTGAATACAACTTTTGGGGGCACTCCGTGGTGCACTCGCCCGCGCAGCTAGAGTGCCGATTTGAACTATAGAGGTTACTGAAAAACACCTTAAAAACACGTAATTCGCTTAGAAAACGCATTTCCCAGTGATTTGGAGACATGTTTTGAGAAACAGTTTTTACATCATATTTGAGAGTGTCACGGTCTGAAACAACGATTTTGCTTGTATCTTTGAAAACATATTCTACCTGTAGTTTCGATGGAACTAGGTTATTTAGGGTACAATAAGACAAAATACACTGTTTTTTAGTGAATACAAGGTTTTGGAGGCACTCCGTGGTGCACTCGCAAGCGCAGCTATAGTGCCGATTTGAACTATAGAAGTTACTGCAAAACACCTTAAAAACACGTAATTCGCTTAGAAACCGTATTTTCAAGTGATTTGGAGACATGTTTTGAGAAACAGTTTTTACATCATATTTGAGCGTTTCACGGTCTGAAACGCCGATTTTGCATGTATCTTTGGAAACATATTCTACCTGTAGTTTCGATGGAACTAGGTTATTTATTGTACAATAAGACAAAATACACTGTTTTTTAGTGAATACAACCTTTTGGGGGCACTCCGTGGTGCACTCGCCAGCGCAGCTAGAGTGCCGATTTGAACTATAGAAGTTACTGCAAACCACCTTAAAAACACGTAATTCGCTTAGAAAACGTATTTTCAAGTGATTTGAAGACATGTTTTGAGAAACAGTTTTTACATCATATTTGAGCGTTTCACGGTCTGAAACGACGATTTTGCATGTTTCTTTGAAAACATATTCTACCTGTAGTTTCGATGGAACTAGGTTATATAGGGTACAATAAGACAAAATACACTGTTTTTTAGTGAATACAACCTTTTGGGGGCACTCCGTGGTGCACTCGCCAGCGCAGCTAGAGTGCCGATTTGAACTATAGAAGTTACTGCAAAACACCTTAAAAACACGTAATTCGCTTAGAAAACGCATTTTTAAGTGATTTGGAGACATGTTTTGAGAAACAGTTTTTACATCATATTTGAGCGTTTCACGGTCTGAAACGACGATTTTGCATGTATCTTTGGAAACATATTTTACCTGTAGTTTCGATGGAACTAGGTTATTTATGCTACAATAAGAAAAAATACACTGATTTTTAGTGAATACAAGGTTTTGGAGGAACTCCGTGGTACACTCGCCAGCGCAGCTAGAGTGCCGATATGAACTATAGAAGTTACTGCAAAACACCTTAAAAACACGTAATACGCTTAGAAAACGTATTTTCAAGTGATTTGGAGACATATTTTGAGAAACAGTTTTTACATCATATTTGAGCGTTTCACGGTCTGAAACGCCGATTTTGCATGTATCTTTGGAAACATATTCTACCTGTAGTTTCGATGGAACTAGGTTATTTATGCTACAATAAGACAAAATACATTGATTTTTAGTGAATACAAGGTTTTGGAGCACTCCGTGGTGCACTCGCCAGCGCAGCTAGAGTGCCGATTTGAACTATAGAAGTTACTGCAAAACACCTTAAAACACGTAATTCGCTTAGAAAACGCATTTTCAAGTGATTTGGAGACTTGTTTTGAGAAACAGTTTTTACATCATATTTGAGCGTTTCACGGTCTGAAACGCCGATTTTGCATGTATCTTTGGAAACATATTCTACCTGTAGTTTCGATGGAACTAGGTTATTTAGGGTACAATAAGACAAAATACACTGTTTTTTAGTGAATACAACCTTTTGGGGGCACTCCGTGGTGCACTCGCCAGCGCAGCTAGAGTGCCGATTTGAACTATAGAAGTTACTGCAAACCACCTTAAAAACACGTAATTCGCTTAGAAAACGTATTTTCAAGTGATTTGAAGACATGTTTTGAGAAACAGTTTTTACATCATATTTGAGCGTTTCACGGTCTGAAACGACGATTTTGCATGTTTCTTTGAAAACATATTCTACCTGTAGTTTCGATGGAACTAGGTTATATAGGGTACAATAAGACAAAATACACTGTTTTTTAGTGAATACAACCTTTTGGGGGCACTCCGTGGTGCACTCGCCAGCGCAGCTAGAGTGCCGATTTGAACTATAGAAGTTACTGCAAAACACCTTAAAAACACGTAATTCGCTTAGAAAACGTATTTTCAAGTGATTTGGAGACATGTTTTGAGAAACAGTTTTTACATCATATTTGAGCGTTACACTGTCTGAAACGCCGATTTTGCATGTATCTTTGGAAACATATTCTACCTGTAGTTTCGATGGAACTAGGTTATTTATGCTACAATAAGACAAAATACATTGATTTTTAGTGAATACAAGGTTTTGGAGGCACTCCGTGGTGCACTCGCCAGCGCAGCTAGAGTGCCGATTTGAACTATAGAAGTTACTGCAAAACACCTTAAAACACGTAATTCGCTTAGAAAACGCATTTTCAAGTGATTTGGAGACATGTTTTGAGAAACAGTTTTTATATCATATTTGAGCGTTTCACGGTCTGAAGCAACGATTTTGCATGTATCTTGGGAAACATATTCTACCTGTTGTTTCGATGGAACTATGTTATTTAGGGGACAATAAGACAAAATACACAGTTTTTTAATGAATACTACCTTTTGGGGGCAGTCCGTGGTGCACTCGCCAGCGCAGCTAGAGTGCCGATTTGAACTATATAAGTTACTGCAAAACACCTTAAAAACACGTTATTCGCTTAGAAAACGCATTTTCAAGTGATTTGGAGACATGTTTTGAGAAACAGTTTTTACATCATATTTGAGCGTTTCACGGTCAGAAGCGACGATTTTGCATGTATCTTTGGAAACATATTCTACCTGTAGTTTCGATGGAACTAGGTTATTTATGCTACAATATGACAAAATACACTGGTTTTTAGTGAATACAAGGTTTTGGAGGTACTCCGTGGTACACCCGCCAGCGCAGCTAGAGTGCCGATTTCAACTATAGAAGTTACTGCAAAACACATTTAAAACACGTAATTCGCTTAGAAAACGCATTTTCAATTGATTTGGAGACATGTTTTGAGAAAATGTTTTTACATCATATTTGAGCGTTTCGCGGTCTGAAACGACGATTTTGCATTTATCTTTGGAAACATATTCTACCTGTAGTTTCGATGGAACTAGGTTATTTAGGGTACAATAAGACAAAATGCACTGTTTTCTAATGAATACAACCTTTTGGGGGCACTCCGTGGTGCACTCGCCCGCGCAGCTAGAGTGCTGATTTGAACTATAGAAGTTACTGCAAAACACCTTAAAACACGTATTTCGCTTAGAAAACGCATTTTCAAGTGATTTGGAGACATGTTTTGAGAAACAGTTTTTACATCATATTTGAGCGTTTCACGGTCTGAAACGACGATTTTGCATGTATCTTTAGAAGCATATTCTACCCGTAGTTTCGATGGAACTAGGTTATTTATGCTACAATAGGACTAAATACACTGATTTTTAGTGAATACAACCTTTTGGGGGCACTCCGTGGTGCACTCGCCAGCGCAGCTAGAGTGCCGATTTGAACTATAGAAGTTATTGCAAAACACCTTAAAAACACGTAATTCGCTTAGAAAACGCAATTTCAAGTGATTTGGAGACATGTTTTGAGAAACAGTTTTTACATCATATTTGAGCGTTTCACGGTCTGAAACGACGATTTTGCGTGTATCTTTGGACATATATTCTACCTGTAGTTTCGATGGAACTAGGTTATTTATGCTACAACAAGACAAAATACACTGATTTTTAGTGAATACAAGGTTTTGGAGGAACTCCGTGGTACACTCGCCAACGCAGCTAGAGTGCCGATTTAAACTATAGAAGTTACAGCAAAACACCTTAAAAACACGTAATTCGCTTTGAAAACGCATTTTCAAGTGATTTGCAGACATGTTTTGAGAAACAGTTTTTACATCATATTTGAGCGTTTCACGGTCAGAAACGACGATTTTGCATGTATCTTTGGAAACATATTCTACCTGTAGTTTCGATGGAACTAGGTTATTTATGCTACAATAAGACAAAATACACTGTTCTTTAGTAAATACAACCTTTTGGGGGCACTCCGTGGTGCACTCGCCAGCGCAGCTAGAGTGCCGATTTGAACTATAGAAGTTACTGAAAAACACCTTAAAAACACGTAATTCGCTTAGAAAACGCATTTTCAATTGATTTGGAGACATGTTTTGAGAAAATGTTTTTACATCATATTTGAGCGTTTCGCGGTCTGAAACGACGATTTTGCATGTATCTTTGGAAACATATTCTACCTGTAGTTTCGATGGAACTAGGTTATTTATGCTACAATAAGACTAAATACACTGATTTTTAGTGAATACAACCTTTTGGGGGCTCCCCGTGGTGCACTCGCCCGCGCAGCTAGAGTGCCGATTTGAACTATAGAGGTTACTGAAAAACACCTTAAAAACACGTAATTCGCTTAGAAAACGCATTTTCAAGTGATTTGGAGACATGTTTTGAGAAATAGTTTTTACATCATATTTGAGCGTTTCACGGTCTGAAACGACGATTTTGCATGTATCTTTGGAAACATATTCTACCTGTAGTTTCGATGGAACTAGGTTATTTATGCTACAGTAAGACTAAATACACTGATTTTTAGTGAATACAACCTTTTGGGGGCACTCCGTGGTGCACTCGCCAGCGCAGCTAGAGTGCCGATTTGAACTATAGAAGTTACTGCAAAACACCTTAAAAACACGTAATTCGCTTAGAAAACGCAATTTCAAGTGATTTGGAGACATGTTTTGAGAAACAGTTTTTACATCATATTTGAGCGTTTCACGGTCTGAAACGACGATTTTGCATGTATCTTTGGAAACATATTCTACCTTGTAGTTTCGATGGAAGTAGGTTATTTATGCCACAATAACACAAAATACATTGATTTTTAGTGAATACAAGGTTTTGGAGGCACTCCGTGGTGCACTCGCCAGCGCAGCTAGAGTGCCGATTTGAACTATAGAAGTTACTGCAAAACACCTTAAAAACACGTAATTTGCTTATAAAACGCATTTTCAAGTGATTTGGAGACATGTTTTGAGAAATAGTTTTTACATCATATTTGAGCGTTTCACGGTCTGAAACGACGATTTTGCATGTATCTTTGGAAACATATTCTACCTGTAGTTTCGATGGAACTAGGTTATTTATGCTACAGTAAGACTAAATACACTGATTTTTAGTGAATACAACCTTTTGGGGGCACTCCGTGGTGCACTCGCCAGCGCAGCTAGAGTGCCGATTTGAACTATAGAGGTTACTGAAAAACACCTTAAAAACACGTAATTCGCTTAGAAAACGCATTTCCCAGTGATTTGGAGACATGTTTTGAGAAATAGTTTTTACATCATATTTGAGCGTTTCACGGTCTGAAACGACGATTTTGCATGTATCTTTGAAAACAT
Source organism: Harpalus rubripes (assembly GCA_963082715.1). Taxonomy (NCBI): domain Eukaryota; kingdom Metazoa; phylum Arthropoda; class Insecta; order Coleoptera; family Carabidae; genus Harpalus; species Harpalus rubripes. Next base: position 67,663 of record CAUJCB010000577.1, read on the forward strand.
ATTCTACCTGTAGTTTCGATGGAACTAGGTTATTTAGGTTACAATAAGACAAAATACACTGTTTTTTAGTGAATACAAGGTTTTGGAGGCACTCCGTGGTGCACTCGCAAGCGCAGCTAGAGTGCCGATTTGAACTATAGAAGTTACTGCAAAACACCTTATAAACACGTAATTCGCTTAGAAACCGTATTTTCAAGTGATTTGGAGACATGTTTTGAGAAACAGTTTTTACATCATATTTGAGCGTTTCACGGTCTGAAACGCCGATTTTGCATGTATCTTTGGAAACATATTCTACCTGTAGTTTCGATGGAACTAGGTTATTTAGGGTACAATAAGACAAAATACACTGTTTTTTAGTGAATACAACCTTTTGGGGGCACTCCGTGGTGCACTCGCCAGCGCAGCTAGAGTGCCGATTTGAACTATAGAAGTTACTGCAAACCACCTTAAAAACACGTAATTCGCTTAGAAAACGTATTTTCAAGTGATTTGAAGACATGTTTTGAGAAACAGTTTTTACATCATATTTGAGCGTTTCACGGTCTGAAACGACGATGTTGCATGTTTCTTTGAAAACATATTCTACCTGTAGTTTCGATGGAACTAGGTTATATAGGGTACAATAAGACAAAATACACTGTTTTTTAGTGAATACAACCTTTTGGGGGCACTCCGTGGTGCACTCGCCAGCGCAGCTAGAGTGCCGATTTGAACTATAGAAGTTACTGCAAAACACCTTAAAAACACGTAATTCGCTTAGAAAACGCATTTTCAAGTGATTTGGAGACATGTTTTGAGAAACAGTTTTTACATCATATTTGAGCGTTTCACGGTCTGAAACGACGATTTTGCATGTATCTTTGGAAACATATTTTACCTGTAGTTTCGATGGAACTAGGTTATTTATGCTACAATAAGAAAAAATACACTGATTTTTAGTGAATACAAGGTTTTGGAGGAACTCCGTGGTACACTCGCCTGCGCAGCTAGAGTGCCGATATGAACTATAGAAGTTACTACAAAACACCTTAAAAACACGTAATACGCTTAGAAAACGTATTTTTAAGTGATTTGGAGACATATTTTGAGAAACAGTTTTTACATCATATTTGAGCGTTTCACGGTCTGAAACGCCGATTTTGCATGTATCTTTGGAAATATATTCTACCTGTAGTTTCGATGGAACTAGGTTATTTATGCTACAATAAGACAAAATACATTGATTTTTAGTGAATACAAGGTTTTGGAGCACTCCGTGGTGCACTCGCCAGCGCAGCTAGAGTGCCGATTTGAACTATAGAAGTTACTGCAAAACACCTTAAAACACGTAATTCGCTTAGAAAACGCATTTTCAAGTGATTTGGAGACATGTTTTGAGAAACAGTTTTTACATCATATTTGAGCGTTTCACGGTTTGAAACGACGATTTTGCATGTGTCTTTGGAAACATATTCTACCTATAGTTTCAATGGAACTAGGTTATTTAGGGTACAATAAGACAAAATTCACTGTTTTTTAGTGAATACAACCTTTTGGGGGCACTCCGTGCTGCACTCGCCAGCGCAGCTAGAGTGTCGATTTGAACTATAGAAGTTACTGCAAAACACCTTAAAAACACGTAATTAGCTTAGAAAACGCATTTTCAAGTGATTTGGAGACATGTTTTGAGAAACAGTTTTTACATCATATTTGAGCGTTTCACGGTCTGAAGCAACGATTTTGCATGTATCTTTGGAAACATATTCTACCTATAGTTTCGATGGAACTAGGTTATTTAGGGTACAATAAGACAAAATACACAGTTTTTTAGTGAATACTACCTTTTAGGGGCACTCCGTGGTGCACTCGCCAGCGCAGCTAGAGTGCCGATTTGAACTATAGAAGTTACTGCAAAACACCTTAAAAACACGTTATTCGCTTAGAAAACGCATTTTCAAGTGATTTGGAGACATGTTTTGAGAAACAGTTTTTACATCATATTTGAGCGTTTCACGGTCTGAAACGACGATTTTGCATGTATCTTTGGAAACATATTCTACCTGTAGTTTCGATGGAACTAGGTTATTTATGCTACAATATGACAAAATTCACTGATTTTTAGTGAATACAAGGTTTTGGAGAAACTCCGTGGTACACCCGCCAGCGCAGCTAGAGTGCCGATTTCAAGTATAGATGTTACTGCAAAACACCTTAAAAACACGTAATTCGCTTAGAAAACGCATTTTCAAGTGATTTGGAGACATGTTTTGAGAAACAGTTTTTACATCATAATTGAGCGTTTTACGGTCTGAAACGCCGATTTTGCATGTATCTTTGGAAACATATTCTACCTTGTAGTTTCGATGGAACTAGGTTATTTATGCTACAATAACACAAAATACATTGATTTTTAGTGAATACAATGTTATGGAGGCACTCCGTGGTGCACTCGCCAGCGCAGCTAGAGTGCCGATTTGAACTATAGAAGTTACTGCAAAACACCTTAAAACACGTAATTCGCTTAGAAAACGCATTTTCAAGTGATTTGGAGACATGTTTTGAGAAACAGTTTTTACATCATATTTGAGCGTTTCACGGTCTGAAACGACGATTTCGCATGTATCTTTAGAAGCATATTCTACCCGTAGTGTCGATGGAACTAGGTTATTTATGCTACAATAGGACTAAATACACTGATTTTTAGTGAATACAACCTTTTGGGGGCACTCCGTGGTGCACTCGCCAGCGCAGCTAGAGTGCCGATTTGAACTATAGAAGTTACTGCAAAACACCTTAAAAACACGTAATTCGCTTAGAAAACGCTATTTCAAGTGATTTGGAGACATGTTTTGAGAAACAGTTTTTTCAATCATATTTGAGCGTTTCACGGTCTGAAACGACGATTTTGCATGTATCTTTGGAAATATATTCTACCTGTAGTTTCGATGGAACTAGGTTATTTATGCTACAATAAGACAAAATACACTGTTCTTTAGTAAATACAACCTTTTGGGGGCACTCCGTGGTGCACTCGCCAGCGCAGCTAGAGTGCCGATTTGAACTATAGAAGTTACTTAAAAACACCTTAAAAACACGTAATTCGCTTAGAAAACGCATTTTCAAGTGATTTGGAGACATGTTTTGAGAAAAAGTTTTTACATCATATTTGAGCGTTTCGCGGTCTGAAACGACGATTTTGCATGTATCTTTGGAAACATATTCTACCTGTAGTTTCGATGGAACTAGGTTATTTAGGGTACAATAAGACAAAATGCACTGTTTTCTAATGAATACAACCTTTTGGGGGCACTCCGTGGTGCACTCGCCCGCGCAGCTAGAGTGCCGATTTGAACTATAGAAGTTACTGCAAAACACCATAAAAACACGTAATTCGCTTAGAAACCGTATTTTCAAGTGATTTGGAGACATGTTTTGAGAAACAGTTTTTACATCATATTTGAGCGTTTCACGGTCTGAAACGCCGATTTTGCATGTATCTTTGGAAACATATTCTACCTGTAGTTTCGATGGAACTAGGTTATTTATGCTACAATAAGACAAAATACATTGATTTTTAGTGAATACAAGGTTTTGGAGGCACTCCGTGGTGCACTCGCCAGCGCAGCTAGAGTGCCGATTTGAACTATAGAAGTTACTGCAAAACACCTTAAAACACGTAATTCGCCTAGAAAACGCATTTTCAAGTGATTTGGAGACATGTTTTGAGAAACAGTTTTTACATCATATTTGAGCGTTTCATGGTCTGAAACGACGATTTTGCATGTGTCTTTGGAAACATATTCTACCTATAGTTTCAATGGAACTAGGTTATTTAGGGTACAATAAGACAAAATACACTGTTTTTTAGTGAATACAACCTTTTGGGGGCACTCCGTGGTGCACTCGCCCGCGCAGCTAGAGTGCCGATTTGAACTAAAGAAGTTACTGCAAAACACCATAAAAACACGTAATTCGCTTAGAAACCGTATTTTCAAGTGATTTGGAGACATGTTTTGAGAAACAGTTTTTACATCATATTTGAGCGTTTCACGGTCTGAAACGCCGATTTTGCATGTATCTTTGGAAACATATTCTACCTGTAGTTTCGATGGAACTAGGTTATTTATGCTACAATAAGACAAAATACATTGATTTTTAGTGAATACAAGGTTTTGGAGGCACTCCGTGGTGCACTCGCCAGCGCAGCTAGAGTGCCGATTTGAACTATAGAAGTTACTGCAAAACACCTTAAAACACGTAATTCGCCTAGAAAACGCATTTTCAAGTGATTTGGAGACATGTTTTGAGAAACAGTTTTTACATCATATTTGAGCGTTTCATGGTCTGAAACGACGATTTTGCATGTGTCTTTGGAAACATATTCTACCTATAGTTTCAATGGAACTAGGTTATTTAGGGTACAATAAGACAAAATACACTGTTTTTTAGTGAATACAACCTTTTGGGGGCACTCCGTGGTGCACTCGCCCGCGCAGCTAGAGTGCCGATTTGAACTAAAGAAGTTACTGCAAAACACCATAAAAACACGTAATTCGCTTAGAAACCGTATTTTCAAGTGATTTGGAGACATGTTTTGAGAAACAGTTTTTACATCATATTTGAGCGTTTCACGGTCTGAAACGCCGAATTTGCATGTATCTTTGGAAACATATTCTACCTGTAGTTTCGATGGAACTAGGTTATTTATGCTACAATAAGACAAAATACATTGATTTTTAGTGAATACAAGGTTTTGGAGGCACTCCGTGGTGCACTCGCCAGCGCAGCTAGAGTGCCGATTTGAACTATAGAAGTTACTGCAAAACACCTTAAAACACGTAATTCGCCTAGAAAACGCATTTTCAAGTGATTTGGAGACATGTTTTGAGAAACAGTTTTTACATCATATTTGAGCGTTTCATGGTCTGAAACGACGATTTTGCATGTGTCTTTGGAAACATATTCTACCTATAGTTTCAATGGAACTAGGTTACTTAGGGTACAATAAGACAAAATACACTGTTTTTTAGTGAATACAACCTTTTGGGGGCACTCCGTGGTGCACTCGCCAGCGCAGCTAGAGTGCCGATTTGAACTATAGAAGTTACTGCAAAACACCTTAAAAACACGTAATTCGCTTAGAAAACGCTATTTCAAGTGATTTGGAGACATGTTTTGAGAAACAGTTTTTTCAATCATATTTGAGCGTTTCACGGTCTGAAACGACGATTTTGCATGTATCTTTGGAAATATATTCTACCTGTAGTTTCGATGGAACTAGGTTATTTATGCTACAAAAAGACAAAATACACTGTTCTTTAGTAAATACAACCTTTTGGGGGCACTCCGTGGTGCACTCGCCAGCGCAGCTAGAGTGCTGATTTGAACTATAGAAGTTACTTAAAAACACCTTAAAAACACGTAATTCGCTTAGAAAACGCATTTTCAAGTGATTTGGAGACATGTTTTGAGAAAAAGTTTTTACATCATATTTGAGCGTTTCGCGGTCTGAAACGACGATTTTGCATGTATCTTTGGAAACATATTCTACCTGTAGTTTCGATGGAACTAGGTTATTTATGCTACAATAAGACAAAATACACTGATTTTTAGTGAATACAAGGTTTTGGAGGCACTCCGTGGTGCACTCGCCAGCGCAGCTAGAGTGCCGATTTGAACTATAGAAGTTACTGCAAAACACCTTAAAAACACGTAATTCGCTTAGAAAACGCATTTTCAAGTGATTTGGAGACATGTTTTGAGAAACAGTTTTTACATCATATTTGAGCGTTTCACGGTCTGAAACGACGATTTTGCATGCATCTTTGGAAATATATTCTACCTGTAGTTTTGATGGAACTAGGTTATTTAGGGTACAATAAGACAAAATACAATGTTTTTTAGTGAATACCACCTTTTGGGGGCACTCCGTGGTGCACTCGCCAGCGCAGCTAGAGTGTCGATTTGAACTATAGAAGTTACTGCAAAACACCTTAAAAACACGTAATTCGTTTAGAAAACGCATTTTCAAGTGATTTGGAGACATGTTTTTAGAAACAGTTTTTACATTATATTTGAGCGTTTCACGGTCTGAAACGACGATTTTGCATGTATCTTTGGAAACATTTTCTACCTGTAGTTTCGATGGAACTAGGTTATTTAAGGTACAATAAGTCAAAATACACTGTTTTTTACTGTATACAAACTTTTGGGGGCACTCCGTGGTGCACTCGCCAGCGCAGCTAGAGTGCCGATTTGAACTATAGAAGTTACTGCAAAACACCTTAAAAACACGTAATTCGCTTAGAAAACGCATTTTCAAGTGATTTGGTGACATGTTTTGAGAAACAGTTTTAACATCATATTTGAGCGTTTCACGGTCTGAAAAGACGATTTTGCATGTATCTTTAAAAACATATTCTACCTTGTAGTTTCGATGGAACTTGGTTATTTATGCTACAATAACACAAAATACATTGATTTTTAGTGAATACAAGGTTTTGGAGGCACTCCGTGGTGCACTCGCCAGCGCAGCTAGAGTGCCGATTTGAACTATAGAAGTTACTGCAAAACACCTTAAAAACACGTAATTCGCTTAGATAACGCATTTTCAAGTGATTTAAAGACATGTTTTGAGAAACAGTTTTTACATCATATTTGAGCGTTTCACGGTCTGAAACGCCGATTTTGCATGTATCTTTGGAAACATATTCTACCTGTAGTTTCGATGGAACTAGGTTATTTATGCTACAATAAGACAAAATACATTGATTTTTAGTGAATACAAGGTTTTGGAGGCACTCCGTGGTGCACTCGCCAGCGCAGCTAGAGTGCCGATTTGAACTATAGAAGTTACTGCAAAACACCTTAAAACACGTAATTCGCTTAGAAAACGCATTTTCAAGTGATTTGGAGACATGTTTTGAGAAACAGTTTTTACATCATATTTGAGCGTTTCATGGTCTGAAACGACGATTTTGCATGTGTCTTTGGAAACATATTCTACCTATAGTTTCAACGGAACTAGGTTATTTAGGGTACAATAAGACAAAATACACTGTTTTTTAGTGAATACAACTTTTTGGGGGCACTCCGTGGTGCACTCGCCCGCGCAGCTAGAGTGCCGATTTGAACTATAGAAGTTACTGCAAAACACCATAAAAACACGTAATTCGCTTAGAAACCGTATTTTCAAGTGATTTGGAGACATGTTTTGAGAAACAGTTTTTACATCATATTTGAGCGTTTCACGGTCTGAAACGCCGAATTTGCATGTATCTTTGGAAACATATTCTACCTGTAGTTTCGATGGAACTAGCTTATTTATGCTACAATAAGACAAAATACATTGATTTTTAGTGAATACAAGGTTTTGGAGGCACTCCGTGGTGCACTCGCCAGCGCAGCTAGAGTGCCGATTTGAACTATAGAAGTTACTGCAAAACACCTTAAAACACGTAATTCGCTTAGAAAACGCATTTTCAAGTGATTTGGAGACATGTTTTGAGAAACAGTTTTTACATCATATTTGAGCGTTTCATGGTCTGAAACGACGATTTTGCATGTGTCTTTGGAAACATATTCTACCTATAGTTTCAATGGAACTAGGTTACTTAGGGTACAATAAGACAAAATACACTGTTTTTTAGTGAATACAACCTTTTGGGGGCACTCCGTGGTGCACTCGCCAGCGCAGCTAGAGTGTCGTTTTGAACTATAGAAGTTACTGCAAAACACATTAAAAACACGTAATTCGCTTAGAAATCGCATTTTCAAGTGGTTTGGAGACATGTTTTGAGAAACAGTTTTTACATCATATTTGAGCGTTTCACGGTCTGAAGCAACGATTTTGCATGTATCTTGGGAAACATATTCTACCTGTAGTTTCGATGGAACTAGGTTATTTAGGGGACAATAAGACAAAATACACAGTTTTTTATTGAATACTACCTTTTGGGGGCACTCCGTGGTGCACTCGCCAGCGCAGCTAGAGTGCCGATTTGAACTATATAAGTTACTG
>CAUJCB010000579.1:0-66000 GCA_963082715.1 Harpalus rubripes
TTAAAATATATAACGCAGCCACACAAAATGAGGCCGTGGCTGCAATAATGACTTTATTTCTGTTCATTATATTAATATAAACTATAAACTACTCTTAAAACTATTATATTATACTAAGGAAAATACTTTCTTTGACAGAAGTGACAACTAAATAACACTTGTGAAATCAGCAATAAATACTGACATGAAGTTATCTACATACAATAATTCTATGCTTTCTGTACAATCTCTGAATTGGTTTTAAGTTTCTATGTTTTCCTGTGTTGTGTATTCCTATGCTGTGTTTACTACGCAATCTCTGAATCCAGCTTAATAAGCAGAGCGGTACAAAAATAAGTAATTTTTATTTAAATTAATCAAATACAATAAATTTTATGCATATAAAATGAATTCAACATGACACATAACTGTATTAGACTGTCTTCTTAAAATTTTTCACGCCTACTCAATTCAAATAATTAGCCTGTATTCTCTGATTTTGTACATTTGATATCAATACAGAGCACTGCGATCCATTGTTTTAATCAAAGAATTTTGACCAGTTAATAATTTTTTACACAAAAACTATAAAAAGTAAAAATAAAAGACATATAAAAGGCACTAACTTGATTTATTCTCTACTATTTAAAGCAAATTTCATGAAAATCGCTGAAACCGTTTTAGTTGTAGCTTTGTTGAAAAATTTCCCGATCGTCATGATGAATTTTGGGGCCCTAGCTTTTTAGTATATATGATGTAAAACGGCTTTCTAAGTCGTAAACGCGTGATTTAAAAAATATGATAATGGTTTCAAGTCATAGATAGGTAAAAAGCAGTCCGTTTTGATATATAATAAGTCATATTGGCGATATATACCAAAATGTGTGGAACAGTTTAAATTTTATTCATACAAAATTGTATAATATTATTTAAAACTATGTAATATGATAAATAGAGATAAGAAATATTAATAAATTCATTTTATAGTAAAAAAAATATGTAATTTTGTTATAAAATACGTAATTAATATGAAATGAATGAAGTCAGATATAGGTAAATATTTATTAAAATAATAATAATAAAAGGACATAAATTATATCTGATAATAATAATAATAATAATAATAATAATAATAATAATAATAATAATAATAATAATAATAATAATAAGCAGAGCGGTACAAAAATAAGTAATTTTTATTTAAATTAATCAAATACAATAAATTTTATGCATATAAAATGAATTCAACATGACACATAACTGTATTAGACTGTCTTCTTAAAATTTTTCACGCCTACTCAATTCAAATAATTAGCCTGTATTCTCTGATTTTGTACATTCGATATCAATACAGAGCACTGCGATCCATTGTTTTAATCAAAGAATTTTGACCAGTTAATAATTTTTTACACAAAAACTATAAAAAGTAAAAATAAAAGACATATAAAAGGCACTAACTTGATTTATTCTCTACTATTTAAAGCAAATTTCATGAAAATCGCTGAAACCGTTTTAGTTGTAGCTTTGTTGAAAAATTTCCCGATCGTCATGATGAATTTTGGGGCCCTAGCTTTTTAGTATATATGATGTAAAACGGCTTTCTAAGTCGTAAACGCGTGATTTAAAAAATATGATAATGGTTTCAAGTCATAGATAGGTAAAAAGCAGTCCGTTTTGATATATAATAAGTCATATTGGCGATATATACCAAAATGTGTGGAACAGTTTAAATTTTATTCATACAAAATTGTATAATATTATTTAAAACTATGTAATATGATAAATAGAGATAAGAAATATTAATAAATTCATTTTATAGTAAAAAAAATATGTAATTTTGTTATAAAATACGTAATTAATATGAAATGAATGAAGTCAGATATAGGTAAATATTTATTAAAATAATAATAATAAAAGGACATAAATTATATCTGATTATAATAATAATAATAATAATAATAATAATAATAATAATAATAATAATAATAATAATAATAATAAGCAGAGCGGTACAAAAATAAGTAATTTTTATTTAAATTAATCAAATACAATAAATTTTATGCATATAAAATGAATTCAACATGACACATAACTGTATTAGACTGTCTTCTTAAAATTTTTCACGCCTGCTCAATTCAAATAATTAGCCTGTATTCTCTGATTTTGTACATTTGATATCAATACAGAGCACTGCGATCCATTGTTTTAATCAAAGAATTTTGACCAGTTAATAATTTTTTACACAAAAACTATAAAAAGTAAAAATAAAAGACATATAAAAGGCACTAACTTGATTTATTCTCTACTATTTAAAGCAAATTTCATGAAAATCGCTGAAACCGTTTCAGGTGTAGCTTTGTTGAAAAATTTCCCGATCGTCATGATGAATTTTGGGGCCCTAGCTTTTTAGTATATATGATGTAAAACGGCTTTCTAAGTCGTAAACGCGTGATTTAAAAAATATGATAATGGTTTCAAGTCATAGATAGGTAAAAAGCAGTCCGTTTTGATATATAATAAGTCATATTGGCGACGGTGGCAATTAATATAATAAATAATATTTCAAACAGTCAATTTAAAGCGGAAGATATTTTGATGAGTACTACTCAACCTAGTTCTTGCGTCTTTACATTACAGCCTACAGATGTAGTTGAGGTATACGATGCCATTAAATCGTTGAATAATTCTAAATGTTTAGATTTTTATAATATTAGTAACAATTTATTAAAACAAATAATTGATTACATTACTGAACCATTGACTGCACTTTTTAATAAATGTTTGAATGAAGGGATTTATCCTGAAGCCTTTAAGAAAACTAAAGTTTTTCCTTTATTTAAAAAAGGAGAAATTAGTAAGGCTGAAAACTATAGACCTATATCTATTATACCCACAATTTCTAAAGTTTTTGAAATTATAATTAAAAATAGATTGGTTTCTTATTTTGATAGGAATAATTTACTTAATAGTCAGCAATTCGGTTTTCGTGCTGGACATTCAACATCTCAAGCAGTTTATAATGTTTTACAAAATATAATTTCTGGCCTTGAAGCAGGTAAACATATGGCACTGACATTATGTGACCTGTCAAAGGCATTTGATTGCGTTAATCATGCCTTACTTTTACATAAATTAGAATTTTATGGTATTACAGGACCGGCTTTAAGTCTTATCAGGTCTTACTTAGATAATAGAGTCCAGTGTGTTTCTTGTGACGGTGCCACATCAAATTTTAGAAAAATTGAGTACGGCGTTCCCCAAGGCTCCATTTTAGGGCCCTTTTTCTTTCTAATATATGTAAATGATTTTAGTAACTATATGGATCCGATTACAAGTGTATTGTTTGCAGATGACACCTCACTAATTACAGGTGATTCTAATTATGAAAATCTATTGCAAGCTAATAATTGTACTATTAAGAAAGCTGAAAATTGGTTTTCAGCAAATAATTTACTTTTAAATAAAGATAAAACTCAAAAAATAGTTTTCTCAAATAATCGTTATTTCAATAATAATGTTTGTGTCTCAATTCTTGGAATGCATTTAGAACCGGCTTTAAATGGTTCCTCTCATATTTCTTACATTAGTAAAAAACTATCAGGAATTATATTTTTATTACGAAGACTAAACTCTATGATTGATAAATCTACATTGAGAATGGTTTATTTTTCATTATTTCATTCAGTTTTGTCTTATGGTATCCTTTTATGGGGAAACTCGCCAAACTCTATTAAAATATTTCGTCTGCAAAAGAAAGCAGTGAGAATTCTTTGCAATCTTTCTTTTAGAGACCACTGTAAAGAAGCTTTTATTAGTTTAGAAATTTTGTCGTTACCTTGTCTGTTTATTTTTCAGACACTCATCGATATTCATAAAAATAAGGACAATCTGTTGAAAAATGGAGATGTGCACACTTATAACACCAGATCTGTAGATTTAATAAGGAAACCCTTTTTGCGATTACAAAAATCAATAAATAACACCTTAAATCTAGATTTTTATAATGTTTTACCCTCCAGAATTAAAAATCTGAAATTTAAAGCTTTTAAAATTGCTGTTAAAATTTTTTTATTGAGAAACTGTTTTTACAGCACCGAAGAATATTTAAAATTCAATTTTAATGACTTTAGTAAAAAATAACTAAGTAACACTCAATTTTATTGTATTTTATTACTAATTATTTATTTTTTCGACACGTGAGTCTACTTACATTGTTACTTACTTTGTTTAATTATTATATTTGTTCTCTTTTGACGTACTATAAACATTGTTAAAAATGTAAAATAGTTAAATAAATAAATTATTATTATTATTATATACCAAAATGTGTGGAACAGTTTAAATTTTATTCATACAAAATTGTATAATATTATTTAAAACTATGTAATATGATAAATAGAGATAAGAAATATTAATAAATTCATTTTATAGTAAAAAAAATATGTAATTTTGTTATAAAATACGTAATTAATATGAAATGAATGAAGTCAGATATAGGTAAATATTTATTAAAATAATAATAATAAAAGGACATAAATTATATCTGATAATAATAATAATAATAATAATAATAATAATAATAATAATAATAATAATAAGCAGAGCGGTACAAAAATAAGTAATTTTTATTTAAATTAATCAAATACAATAAATTTTATGCATATAAAATGAATTCAACATGACACATAACTGTATTAGACTGTCTTCTTAAAATTTTTCACGCCTACTCAATTCAAATAATTAGCCTGTATTCTCTGATTTTGTACATTTGATATCAATACAGAGCACTGCGATCCATTGTTTTAATCAAAGAATTTTGACCAGTTAATAATTTTTTACACAAAAACTATAAAAAGTAAAAATAAAAGACATATAAAAGGCACTAACTTGATTTATTCTCTACTATTTAAAGCAAATTTCATGAAAATCGCTGAAACCGTTTTAGTTGTAGCTTTGTTGAAAAATTTCCCGATCGTCATGATGAATTTTGGGGCCCTAGCTTTTTAGTATATATGATGTAAAACGGCTTTCTAAGTCGTAAACGCGTGATTTAAAAAATATGATAATGGTTTCAAGTCATAGATAGGTAAAAAGCAGTCCGTTTTGATATATAATAAGTCATATTGGCGATATATACCAAAATGTGTGGAACAGTTTAAATTTTATTCATACAAAATTGTATAATATTATTTAAAACTATGTAATATGATAAATAGAGATAAGAAATATTAATAAATTCATTTTATAGTAAAAAAAATATGTAATTTTGTTATAAAATACGTAATTAATATGAAATGAATGAAGTCAGATATAGGTAAATATTTATTAAAATAATAATAATAAAAGGACATAAATTATATCTGATAATAATAATAATAATAATAATAATAATAAGCAGAGCGGTACAAAAATAAGTAATTTTTATTTAAATTAATCAAATACAATAAATTTTATGCATATAAAATGAATTCAACATGACACATAACTGTATTAGACTGTCTTCTTAAAATTTTTCACGCCTACTCAATTTAAATAATTAGCCTGTATTCTCTGATTTTGTACATTTGATATCAATACAGAGCACTGCGATCCATTGTTTTAATCAAAGAATTTTGACCAGTTAATAATTTTTTACACAAAAACTATAAAAAGTAAAAATAAAAGACATATAAAAGGCACTAACTTGATTTATTCTCTACTATTTAAAGCAAATTTCATGAAAATCGCTGAAACCGTTTTAGTTGTAGCTTTGTTGAAAAATTTCCCGATCGTCATGATGAATTTTGGGGCCCTAGCTTTTTAGTATATATGATGTAAAACGGCTTTTTAACTCGTAAACGCGTGATTTAAAAAATATAATAATCGTTTCTAGTCATAGATAGGTAAAAAGCAGTCCGTTTTGATATATAATAAGTCATATTGGCGATATATACCAAAATGTGTGGAACAGTTTAAATTTTATTCATACAAAATTGTATAATATTATTTAAAACTATGTAATATGATAAATACAGGTAAGAAATATTAATAAATTAATTTTATATTAAAAAAAAATGTAATTTTGTTATAAAATACGTTATTAATATGAAATTAATGAGATCAGATATAGGTAAATATTTATTAAAATAATAATAATAAAAGGACATAAATTATATCTGATAATAATAATAATAATAATAATAATAATAATAATAATAATAATAATAATAATAATAATAATAATAATAATAATAATAAGCAGAGCGGTACAAAAATAAGTAATTTTTATTTAAAATAATCAAATACAATAATTTTTATGCATATAAAATGGATTCAACATGACACATAACTGTATTAGACTGTCTTCTTAAAAATTTTCACGCCTACTCAATTCAAATAATTAGCCTGTTTCCTCTGATTTTGTACATTTGATATCAATACAGAGCACTGCGATCCATTGTTTTAATCAAAGAATTTTGACCAGTTAATAATTTTTTACACAAAAACTATAAAAAGTAAAAATAAGAGACATATAAAAGGCACTAACTTGATTTATTCTCTACTATTTAATGCAAATTTCATGAAAATCGCTGAAACCGTTTCAGTTGTAGCTTTGTTGAAAAATTTCCCGATCGTCATGATGAATTTTGGGGGCCTGGCTTTTTAGTATATATGATGTAAAACGGCTTTTTAACTCGTAAACGCGTGATTTAAAAAATATAATAATCGTTTCTAGTCATAGATAGGTAAAAAGCAGTCCGTTTTGATATATAATAAGTCATATTGGCGATATATACCAAAATGTGTGGAACAATTTAAATTTTATTCATACAAAATTGTATAATATTATTTAAAACTATGTAATATGATAAATACAGGTAAGAAATATTAATAAATTAATTTTATATTAAAAAAAAATGTAATTTTGTTATAAAATACGTTATTAATATGAAATTAATGAGATCAGATATAGGTAAATATTTATTAAAATAATAATAATAAAAGGACATAAATTATATCTGATAATAATAATAATAATAATAATAATAATAATAATAATAATAATAATAATAATAATAATAATAATAATAATAATAATAATAATAATAATAATAATAATAATAATAATAAGCAGAGCGGTACAAAAATAAGTAATTTTTATTTAAAATAATCAAATACAATAATTTTTATGCATATAAAATGGATTCAACATGACACATAACTGTATTAGACTGTCTTCTTAAAAATTTTCACGCCTACTCAATTCAAATAATTAGCCTGTTTCCTCTGATTTTGTACATTTGATATCAATACAGAGCACTGCGATCCATTGTTTTAATCAAAGAATTTTGACCAGTTAATAATTTTTTACACAAAAACTATAAAAAGTAAAAATAAGAGACATATAAAAGGCACTAACTTGATTTATTCTCTACTATTTAATGCAAATTTCATGAAAATCGCTGAAACCGTTTCAGTTGTAGCTTTGTTGAAAAATTTCCCGATCGTCATGATGAATTTTGGGGGCCTGGCTTTTTAGTATATATGATGTAAAACGGCTTTTTAACTCGTAAACGCGTGATTTAAAAAATATAATAATCGTTTCTAGTCATAGATAGGTAAAAAGCAGTCCGTTTTGATATATAATAAGTCATATTGGCGATATATACCAAAATGTGTGGAACAGTTTAAATTTTATTCATACAAAATTGTATAATATTATTTAAAACTATGTAATATGATAAATACAGGTAAGAAATATTAATAAATTAATTTTATATTAAAAAAAACATGTAATTTTGTTATAAAATACGTTATTAATATGAAATTAATGAGATCAGATATAGGTAAATATTTATTAAAATAATAATAATAAAAGGACATAAATTATATCTGATAATAATAATAATAATAATAATAATAATAATAATAATAATAATAATAATAATAATAATAATAATAATAATAATAATAATAATAATAATAATAATAATAATAATAATAAGCAGAGCGGTACAAAAATAAGTAATTTTTATTTAAAATAATCAAATACAATAATTTTTATGCATATAAAATGGATTCAACATGACACATAACTGTATTAGACTGTCTTCTTAAAAATTTTCACGCCTACTCAATTCAAATAATTAGCCTGTTTCCTCTGATTTTGTACATTTGATATCAATACAGAGCACTGCGATCCATTGTTTTAATCAAAGAATTTTGACCAGTTAATAATTTTTTACACAAAAACTATAAAAAGTAAAAATAAGAGACATATAAAAGGCACTAACTTGATTTATTCTCTACTATTTAATGCAAATTTCATGAAAATCGCTGAAACCGTTTCAGTTGTAGCTTTGTTGAAAAATTTCCCGATCGTCATGATGAATTTTGGGGGCCTGGCTTTTTAGTATATATGATGTAAAACGGCTTTTTAACTCGTAAACGCGTGATTTAAAAAATATAATAATCGTTTCTAGTCATAGATAGGTAAAAAGCAGTCCGTTTTCATATATAATAAGTCATATTGGCGATATATACCAAAATGTGTGGAACAGTTTAAATTTTATTCATACAAAATTGTATAATATTATTTAAAACTATGTAATATGATAAATACAGGTAAGAAATATTAATAAATTAATTTTATATTAAAAAAAAAATGTAATTTTGTTATAAAATACGTTATTAATATGAAATTAATGAGATCAGATATAGGTAAATATTTATTAAAATAATAATAATAAAAGGACATAAATTATATCTGATAATAATAATAATAATAATAATAATAATAATAATAATAATAATAATAATAATAATAATAATAATAAGCAGAGCGGTACAAAAATAAGTAATTTTTATTTAAAATAATCAAATACAATAATTTTTATGCATATAAAATGGATTCAACATGACACATAACTGTATTAGACTGTCTTCTTAAAAATTTTCACGCCTACTCAATTCAAATAATTAGCCTGTTTCCTCTGATTTTGTACATTTGATATCAATACAGAGCACTGCGATCCATTGTTTTAATCAAAGAATTTTGACCAGTTAATAATTTTTTACACAAAAACTATAAAAAGTAAAAATAAGAGACATATAAAAGGCACTAACTTGATTTATTCTCTACTATTTAATGCAAATTTCATGAAAATCGCTGAAACCGTTTCAGTTGTAGCTTTGTTGAAAAATTTCCCGATCGTCATGATGAATTTTGGGGGCCTGGCTTTTTAGTATATATGATGTAAAACGGCTTTTTAACTCGTAAACGCGTGATTTAAAAAATATAATAATCGTTTCTAGTCATAGATAGGTAAAAAGCAGTCCGTTTTGATATATAATAAGTCATATTGGCGATATATACCAAAATGTGTGGAACAGTTTAAATTTTATTCATACAAAATTGTATAATATTATTTAAAACTATGTAATATGATAAATACAGGTAAGAAATATTAATAAATTAATTTTATATTAAAAAAAAAAATGTAATTTTGTTATAAAATACGTTATTAATATGAAATTAATGAGATCAGATATAGGTAAATATTTATTAAAATAATAATAATAAAAGGACATAAATTATATCTGATAATAATAATAATAATAATAATAATAATAATAATAATAATAATAATAATAATAATAAGCAGAGCGGTACAAAAATAAGTAATTTTTATTTAAAATAATCAAATACAATAATTTTTATGCATATAAAATGGATTCAACATGACACATAACTGTATTAGACTGTCTTCTTAAAAATTTTCACGCCTACTCAATTCAAATAATTAGCCTGTTTCCTCTGATTTTGTACATTTGATATCAATACAGAGCACTGCGATCCATTGTTTTAATCAAAGAATTTTGACCAGTTAATAATTTTTTACACAAAAACTATAAAAAGTAAAAATAAGAGACATATAAAAGGCACTAACTTGATTTATTCTCTACTATTTAATGCAAATTTCATGAAAATCGCTGAAACCGTTTCAGTTGTAGCTTTGTTGAAAAATTTCCCGATCGTCATGATGAATTTTGGGGGCCTGGCGTTTTAGTATATATGATGTAAAACGGCTTTTTAACTCGTAAACGCGTGATTTAAAAAATATAATAATCGTTTCTAGTCATAGATAGGTAAAAAGCAGTCCGTTTTGATATATAATAAGTCATATTGGCGATATATACCAAAATGTGTGGAACAGTTTAAATTTTATTCATACAAAATTGTATAATATTATTTAAAACTATGTAATATGATAAATACAGGTAAGAAATATTAATAAATTAATTTTATATTAAAAAAAAATGTAATTTTGTTATAAAATACGTTATTAATATGAAATTAATGAGATCAGATATAGGTAAATATTTATTAAAATAATAATAATAAAAGGACATAAATTATATCTGATAATAATAATAATAATAATAATAATAATAATAATAATAATAATAATAATAATAATAATAATAATAATAATAATAATAAGCAGAGCGGTACAAAAATAAGTAATTTTTATTTAAAATAATCAAATACAATAATTTTTATGCATATAAAATGGATTCAACATGACACATAACTGTATTAGACTGTCTTCTTAAAAATTTTCACGCCTACTCAATTCAAATAATTAGCCTGTTTCCTCTGATTTTGTACATTTGATATCAATACAGAGCACTGCGATCCATTGTTTTAATCAAAGAATTTTGACCAGTTAATAATTTTTTACACAAAAACTATAAAAAGTAAAAATAAGAGACATATAAAAGGCACTAACTTGATTTATTCTCTACTATTTAATGCAAATTTCATGAAAATCGCTGAAACCGTTTCAGTTGTAGCTTTGTTGAAAAATTTCCCGATCGTCATGATGAATTTTGGGGGCCTGGCTTTTTAGTATATATGATGTAAAACGGCTTTTTAACTCGTAAACGCGTGATTTAAAAAATATAATAATCGTTTCTAGTCATAGATAGGTAAAAAGCAGTCCGTTTTGATATATAATAAGTCATATTGGCGATATATACCAAAATGTGTGGAACAGTTTAAATTTTATTCATACAAAATTGTATAATATTATTTAAAACTATGTAATATGATAAATACAGGTAAGAAATATTAATAAATTAATTTTATATTAAAAAAAAAATGTAATTTTGTTATAAAATACGTTATTAATATGAAATTAATGAGATCAGATATAGGTAAATATTTATTAAAATAATAATAATAAAAGGACATAAATTATATCTGATAATAATAATAATAATAATAATAATAATAATAATAATAATAATAATAATAATAATAATAATAATAATAATAATAATAATAATAATAAGCAGAGCGGTACAAAAATAAGTAATTTTTATTTAAAATAATCAAATACAATAATTTTTATGCATATAAAATGGATTCAACATGACACATAACTGTATTAGACTGTCTTCTTAAAAATTTTCACGCCTACTCAATTCAAATAATTAGCCTGTTTCCTCTGATTTTGTACATTTGATATCAATACAGAGCACTGCGATCCATTGTTTTAATCAAAGAATTTTGACCAGTTAATAATTTTTTACACAAAAACTATAAAAAGTAAAAATAAGAGACATATAAAAGGCACTAACTTGATTTATTCTCTACTATTTAATGCAAATTTCATGAAAATCGCTGAAACCGTTTCAGTTGTAGCTTTGTTGAAAAATTTCCCGATCGTCATGATGAATTTTGGGGGCCTGGCTTTTTAGTATATATGATGTAAAACGGCTTTTTAACTCGTAAACGCGTGATTTAAAAAATATAATAATCGTTTCTAGTCATAGATAGGTAAAAAGCAGTCCGTTTTGATATATAATAAGTCATATTGGCGATATATACCAAAATGTGTGGAACAGTTTAAATTTTATTCATACAAAATTGTATAATATTATTTAAAACTATGTAATATGATAAATACAGGTAAGAAATATTAATAAATTAATTTTATATTAAAAAAAAAATGTAATTTTGTTATAAAATACGTTATTAATATGAAATTAATGAGATCAGATATAGGTAAATATTTATTAAAATAATAATAATAAAAGGACATAAATTATATCTGATAATAATAATAATAATAATAATAATAATAATAATAATAAGCAGAGCGGTACAAAAATAAGTAATTTTTATTTAAAATAATCAAATACAATAATTTTTATGCATATAAAATGGATTCAACATGACACATAACTGTATTAGACTGTCTTCTTAAAAATTTTCACGCCTACTCAATTCAAATAATTAGCCTGTTTCCTCTGATTTTGTACATTTGATATCAATACAGAGCACTGCGATCCATTGTTTTAATCAAAGAATTTTGACCAGTTAATAATTTTTTACACAAAAACTATAAAAAGTAAAAATAAGAGACATATAAAAGGCACTAACTTGATTTATTCTCTACTATTTAATGCAAATTTCATGAAAATCGCTGAAACCGTTTCAGTTGTAGCTTTGTTGAAAAATTTCCCGATCGTCATGATGAATTTTGGGGGCCTGGCTTTTTAGTATATATGATGTAAAACGGCTTTTTAACTCGTAAACGCGTGATTTAAAAAATATAATAATCGTTTCTAGTCATAGATAGGTAAAAAGCAGTCCGTTTTGATATATAATAAGTCATATTGGCGATATATACCAAAATGTGTGGAACAGTTTAAATTTTATTCATACAAAATTGTATAATATTATTTAAAACTATGTAATATGATAAATACAGGTAAGAAATATTAATAAATTAATTTTATATTAAAAAAAAAATGTAATTTTGTTATAAAATACGTTATTAATATGAAATTAATGAGATCAGATATAGGTAAATATTTATTAAAATAATAATAATAAAAGGACATAAATTATATCTGATAATAATAATAATAATAATAATAATAATAATAATAATAATAATAATAATAATAATAATAATAATAATAATAATAATAAGCAGAGCGGTACAAAAATAAGTAATTTTTATTTAAAATAATCAAATACAATAATTTTTATGCATATAAAATGGATTCAACATGACACATAACTGTATTAGACTGTCTTCTTAAAAATTTTCACGCCTACTCAATTCAAATAATTAGCCTGTTTCCTCTGATTTTGTACATTTGATATCAATACAGAGCACTGCGATCCATTGTTTTAATCAAAGAATTTTGACCAGTTAATAATTTTTTACACAAAAACTATAAAAAGTAAAAATAAGAGACATATAAAAGGCACTAACTTGATTTATTCTCTACTATTTAATGCAAATTTCATGAAAATCGCTGAAACCGTTTCAGTTGTAGCTTTGTTGAAAAATTTCCCGATCGTCATGATGAATTTTGGGGGCCTGGCTTTTTAGTATATATGATGTAAAACGGCTTTTTAACTCGTAAACGCGTGATTTAAAAAATATAATAATCGTTTCTAGTCATAGATAGGTAAAAAGCAGTCCGTTTTGATATATAATAAGTCATATTGGCGATATATACCAAAATGTGTGGAACAGTTTAAATTTTATTCATACAAAATTGTATAATATTATTTAAAACTATGTAATATGATAAATACAGGTAAGAAATATTAATAAATTAATTTTATATTAAAAAAAAAAATGTAATTTTGTTATAAAATACGTTATTAATATGAAATTAATGAGATCAGATATAGGTAAATATTTATTAAAATAATAATAATAAAAGGACATAAATTATATCTGATAATAATAATAATAATAATAATAATAATAATAATAATAATAATAATAATAATAATAATAATAATAATAATAATAAGCAGAGCGGTACAAAAATAAGTAATTTTTATTTAAAATAATCAAATACAATAATTTTTATGCATATAAAATGGATTCAACATGACACATAACTGTATTAGACTGTCTTCTTAAAAATTTTCACGCCTACTCAATTCAAATAGTTAGCCTGTTTCCTCTGATTTTGTACATTTGATATCAATACAGAGCACTGCGATCCATTGTTTTAATCAAAGAATTTTGACCAGTTAATAATTTTTTACACAAAAACTATAAAAAGTAAAAATAAGAGACATATAAAAGGCACTAACTTGATTTATTCTCTACTATTTAATGCAAATTTCATGAAAATCGCTGAAACCGTTTCAGTTGTAGCTTTGTTGAAAAATTTCCCGATCGTCATGATGAATTTTGGGGGCCTGGCTTTTTAGTATATATGATGTAAAACGGCTTTTTAACTCGTAAACGCGTGATTTAAAAAATATAATAATCGTTTCTAGTCATAGATAGGTAAAAAGCAGTCCGTTTTGATATATAATAAGTCATATTGGCGATATATACCAAAATGTGTGGAACAGTTTAAATTTTATTCATACAAAATTGTATAATATTATTTAAAACTATGTAATATGATAAATACAGGTAAGAAATATTAATAAATTAATTTTATATTAAAAAAAAATGTAATTTTGTTATAAAATACGTTATTAATATGAAATTAATGAGATCAGATATAGGTAAATATTTATTAAAATAATAATAATAAAAGGACATAAATTATATCTGATAATAATAATAATAATAATAATAATAATAATAATAATAATAATAATAATAATAAGCAGAGCGGTACAAAAATAAGTAATTTTTATTTAAAATAATCAAATACAATAATTTTTATGCATATAAAATGGATTCAACATGACACATAACTGTATTAGACTGTCTTCTTAAAAATTTTCACGCCTACTCAATTCAAATAATTAGCCTGTTTCCTCTGATTTTGTACATTTGATATCAATACAGAGCACTGCGATCCATTGTTTTAATCAAAGAATTTTGACCAGTTAATAATTTTTTACACAAAAACTATAAAAAGTAAAAATAAGAGACATATAAAAGGCACTAACTTGATTTATTCTCTACTATTTAATGCAAATTTCATGAAAATCGCTGAAACCGTTTCAGTTGTAGCTTTGTTGAAAAATTTCCCGATCGTCATGATGAATTTTGGGGGCCTGGCTTTTTAGTATATATGATGTAAAGCGGCTTTTTAACTCGTAAACGCGTGATTTAAAAAATATAATAATCGTTTCTAGTCATAGATAGGTAAAAAGCAGTCCGTTTTGATATATAATAAGTCATATTGGCGAT
Organism: Harpalus rubripes; assembly: GCA_963082715.1. Classification (NCBI taxonomy): domain Eukaryota; kingdom Metazoa; phylum Arthropoda; class Insecta; order Coleoptera; family Carabidae; genus Harpalus; species Harpalus rubripes. Next base: position 15,159 of record CAUJCB010000579.1, read on the forward strand.
ATATACCAAAATGTGTGGAACAGTTTAAATTTTATTCATACAAAATTGTATAATATTATTTAAAACTATGTAATATGATAAATACAGGTAAGAAATATTAATAAATTAATTTTATATTAAAAAAAAAATGTAATTTTGTTATAAAATACGTTATTAATATGAAATTAATGAGATCAGATATAGGTAAATATTTATTAAAATAATAATAATAAAAGGACATAAATTATATCTGATAATAATAATAATAATAATAATAATAATAATAATAATAATAATAATAATAATAATAATAATAATAAGCAGAGCGGTACAAAAATAAGTAATTTTTATTTAAAATAATCAAATACAATAATTTTTATGCATATAAAATGGATTCAACATGACACATAACTGTATTAGACTGTCTTCTTAAAAATTTTCACGCCTACTCAATTCAAATAGTTAGCCTGTTTCCTCTGATTTTGTACATTTGATATCAATACAGAGCACTGCGATCCATTGTTTTAATCAAAGAATTTTGACCAGTTAATAATTTTTTACACAAAAACTATAAAAAGTAAAAATAAGAGACATATAAAAGGCACTAACTTGATTTATTCTCTACTATTTAATGCAAATTTCATGAAAATCGCTGAAACCGTTTCAGTTGTAGCTTTGTTGAAAAATTTCCCGATCGTCATGATGAATTTTGGGGGCCTGGCTTTTTAGTATATATGATGTAAAACGGCTTTTTAACTCGTAAACGCGTGATTTAAAAAATATAATAATCGTTTCTAGTCATAGATAGGTAAAAAGCAGTCCGTTTTGATATATAATAAGTCATATTGGCGATATATACCAAAATGTGTGGAACAGTTTAAATTTTATTCATACAAAATTGTATAATATTATTTAAAACTATGTAATATGATAAATACAGGTAAGAAATATTAATAAATTAATTTTATATTAAAAAAAAAATGTAATTTTGTTATAAAATACGTTATTAATATGAAATTAATGAGATCAGATATAGGTAAATATTTATTAAAATAATAATAATAAAAGGACATAAATTATATCTGATAATAATAATAATAATAATAATAATAATAATAATAATAATAATAATAATAAGCAGAGCGGTACAAAAATAAGTAATTTTTATTTAAAATAATCAAATACAATAATTTTTATGCATATAAAATGGATTCAACATGACACATAACTGTATTAGACTGTCTTCTTAAAAATTTTCACGCCTACTCAATTCAAATAATTAGCCTGTTTCCTCTGATTTTGTACATTTGATATCAATACAGAGCACTGCGATCCATTGTTTTAATCAAAGAATTTTGACCAGTTAATAATTTTTTACACAAAAACTATAAAAAGTAAAAATAAGAGACATATAAAAGGCACTAACTTGATTTATTCTCTACTATTTAATGCAAATTTCATGAAAATCGCTGAAACCGTTTCAGTTGTAGCTTTGTTGAAAAATTTCCCGATCGTCATGATGAATTTTGGGGGCCTGGCTTTTTAGTATATATGATGTAAAACGGCTTTTTAACTCGTAAACGCGTGATTTAAAAAATATAATAATCGTTTCTAGTCATAGATAGGTAAAAAGCAGTCCGTTTTGATATATAATAAGTCATATTGGCGATATATACCAAAATGTGTGGAACAGTTTAAATTTTATTCATACAAAATTGTATAATATTATTTAAAACTATGTAATATGATAAATACAGGTAAGAAATATTAATAAATTAATTTTATATTAAAAAAAAATGTAATTTTGTTATAAAATACGTTATTAATATGAAATTAATGAGATCAGATATAGGTAAATATTTATTAAAATAATAATAATAAAAGGACATAAATTATATCTGATAATAATAATAATAATAATAATAATAATAATAATAATAATAATAATAATAATAAGCAGAGCGGTACAAAAATAAGTAATTTTTATTTAAAATAATCAAATACAATAATTTTTATGCATATAAAATGGATTCAACATGACACATAACTGTATTAGACTGTCTTCTTAAAAATTTTCACGCCTACTCAATTCAAATAATTAGCCTGTTTCCTCTGATTTTGTACATTTGATATCAATACAGAGCACTGCGATCCATTGTTTTAATCAAAGAATTTTGACCAGTTAATAATTTTTTACACAAAAACTATAAAAAGTAAAAATAAGAGACATATAAAAGGCACTAATTTGATTTATTCTCTACTATTTAATGCAAATTTCATGAAAATCGCTGAAACCGTTTCAGTTGTAGCTTTGTTGAAAAATTTCCCGATCGTCATGATGAATTTTGGGGGCCTGGCTTTTTAGTATATATGATGTAAAACGGCTTTTTAACTCGTAAACGCGTGATTTAAAAAATATAATAATCGTTTCTAGTCATAGATAGGTAAAAAGCAGTCCGTTTTGATATATAATAAGTCATATTGGCGATATATACCAAAATGTGTGGAACAGTTTAAATTTTATTCATACAAAATTGTATAATATTATTTAAAACTATGTAATATGATAAATACAGGTAAGAAATATTAATAAATTAATTTTATATTAAAAAAAAAATGTAATTTTGTTATAAAATACGTTATTAATATGAAATTAATGAGATCAGATATAGGTAAATATTTATTAAAATAATAATAATAAAAGGACATAAATTATATCTGATAATAATAATAATAATAATAATAATAATAATAATAATAATAATAATAATAATAATAATAATAATAATAATAAGCAGAGCGGTACAAAAATAAGTAATTTTTATTTAAAATAATCAAATACAATAATTTTTATGCATATAAAATGGATTCAACATGACACATAACTGTATTAGACTGTCTTCTTAAAAATTTTCACGCCTACTCAATTCAAATAATTAGCCTGTTTCCTCTGATTTTGTACATTTGATATCAATACAGAGCACTGCGATCCATTGTTTTAATCAAAGAATTTTGACCAGTTAATAATTTTTTACACAAAAACTATAAAAAGTAAAAATAAGAGACATATAAAAGGCACTAACTTGATTTATTCTCTACTATTTAATGCAAATTTCATGAAAATCGCTGAAACCGTTTCAGTTGTAGCTTTGTTGAAAAATTTCCCGATCGTCATGATGAATTTTGGGGGCCTGGCTTTTTAGTATATATGATGTAAAACGGCTTTTTAACTCGTAAACGCGTGATTTAAAAAATATAATAATCGTTTCTAGTCATAGATAGGTAAAAAGCAGTCCGTTTTGATATATAATAAGTCATATTGGCGATATATACCAAAATGTGTGGAACAGTTTAAATTTTATTCATACAAAATTGTATAATATTATTTAAAACTATGTAATATGATAAATACAGGTAAGAAATATTAATAAATTAATTTTATATTAAAAAAAAAATGTAATTTTGTTATAAAATACGTTATTAATATGAAATTAATGAGATCAGATATAGGTAAATATTTATTAAAATAATAATAATAAAAGGACATAAATTATATCTGATAATAATAATAATAATAATAATAATAATAATAATAATAATAATAATAATAATAATAATAATAATAATAATAATAATAAGCAGAGCGGTACAAAAATAAGTAATTTTTATTTAAAATAATCAAATACAATAATTTTTATGCATATAAAATGGATTCAACATGACACATAACTGTATTAGACTGTCTTCTTAAAAATTTTCACGCCTACTCAATTCAAATAATTAGCCTGTTTCCTCTGATTTTGTACATTTGATATCAATACAGAGCACTGCGATCCATTGTTTTAATCAAAGAATTTTGACCAGTTAATAATTTTTTACACAAAAACTATAAAAAGTAAAAATAAGAGACATATAAAAGGCACTAACTTGATTTATTCTCTACTATTTAATGCAAATTTCATGAAAATCGCTGAAACCGTTTCAGTTGTAGCTTTGTTGAAAAATTTCCCGATCGTCATGATGAATTTTGGGGGCCTGGCTTTTTAGTATATATGATGTAAAACGGCTTTTTAACTCGTAAACGCGTGATTTAAAAAATATAATAATCGTTTCTAGTCATAGATAGGTAAAAAGCAGTCCGTTTTGATATATAATAAGTCATATTGGCGATATATACCAAAATGTGTGGAACAGTTTAAATTTTATTCATACAAAATTGTATAATATTATTTAAAACTATGTAATATGATAAATACAGGTAAGAAATATTAATAAATTAATTTTATATTAAAAAAAAAATGTAATTTTGTTATAAAATACGTTATTAATATGAAATTAATGAGATCAGATATAGGTAAATATTTATTAAAATAATAATAATAAAAGGACATAAATTATATCTGATAATAATAATAATAATAATAATAATAATAATAATAATAAGCAGAGCGGTACAAAAATAAGTAATTTTTATTTAAAATAATCAAATACAATAATTTTTATGCATATAAAATGGATTCAACATGACACATAACTGTATTAGACTGTCTTCTTAAAAATTTTCACGCCTACTCAATTCAAATAATTAGCCTGTTTCCTCTGATTTTGTACATTTGATATCAATACAGAGCACTGCGATCCATTGTTTTAATCAAAGAATTTTGACCAGTTAATAATTTTTTACACAAAAACTATAAAAAGTAAAAATAAGAGACATATAAAAGGCACTAACTTGATTTATTCTCTACTATTTAATGCAAATTTCATGAAAATCGCTGAAACCGTTTCAGTTGTAGCTTTGTTGAAAAATTTCCCGATCGTCATGATGAATTTTGGGGGCCTGGCTTTTTAGTATATATGATGTAAAACGGCTTTTTAACTCGTAAACGCGTGATTTAAAAAATATAATAATCGTTTTTAGTCATAGATAGGTAAAAAGCAGTCCGTTTTGATATATAATAAGTCATATTGGCGATATATACCAAAATGTGTGGAACAGTTTAAATTTTATTCATACAAAATTGTATAATATTATTTAAAACTATGTAATATGATAAATACAGGTAAGAAATATTAATAAATTAATTTTATATTAAAAAAAAATGTAATTTTGTTATAAAATACGTTATTAATATGAAATTAATGAGATCAGATATAGGTAAATATTTATTAAAATAATAATAATAAAAGGACATAAATTATATCTGATAATAATAATAATAATAATAATAATAATAATAATAATAATAATAATAATAATAATAATAATAATAATAATAATAATAATAATAATAATAATAATAATAATAATAATAATAATAATAAGCAGAGCGGTACAAAAATAAGTAATTTTTATTTAAAATAATCAAATACAATAATTTTTATGCATATAAAATGGATTCAACATGACACATAACTGTATTAGACTGTCTTCTTAAAAATTTTCACGCCTACTCAATTCAAATAATTAGCCTGTTTCCTCTGATTTTGTACATTTGATATCAATACAGAGCACTGCGATCCATTGTTTTAATCAAAGAATTTTGACCAGTTAATAATTTTTTACACAAAAACTATAAAAAGTAAAAATAAGAGACATATAAAAGGCACTAACTTGATTTATTCTCTACTATTTAATGCAAATTTCATGAAAATCGCTGAAACCGTTTCAGTTGTAGCTTTGTTGAAAAATTTCCCGATCGTCATGATGAATTTTGGGGGCCTGGCTTTTTAGTATATATGATGTAAAACGGCTTTTTAACTCGTAAACGCGTGATTTAAAAAATATAATAATCGTTTCTAGTCATAGATAGGTAAAAAGCAGTCCGTTTTGATATATAATAAGTCATATTGGCGATATATACCAAAATGTGTGGAACAGTTTAAATTTTATTCATACAAAATTGTATAATATTATTTAAAACTATGTAATATGATAAATACAGGTAAGAAATATTAATAAATTAATTTTATATTAAAAAAAAATGTAATTTTGTTATAAAATACGTTATTAATATGAAATTAATGAGATCAGATATAGGTAAATATTTATTAAAATAATAATAATAAAAGGACATAAATTATATCTGATAATAATAATAATAATAATAATAATAATAATAATAATAATAATAATAATAATAAGCAGAGCGGTACAAAAATAAGTAATTTTTATTTAAAATAATCAAATACAATAATTTTTATGCATATAAAATGGATTCAACATGACACATAACTGTATTAGACTGTCTTCTTAAAAATTTTCACGCCTACTCAATTCAAATAATTAGCCTGTTTCCTCTGATTTTGTACATTTGATATCAATACAGAGCACTGCGATCCATTGTTTTAATCAAAGAATTTTGACCAGTTAATAATTTTTTACACAAAAACTATAAAAAGTAAAAATAAGAGACATATAAAAGGCACTAACTTGATTTATTCTCTACTATTTAATGCAAATTTCATGAAAATCGCTGAAACCGTTTCAGTTGTAGCTTTGTTGAAAAATTTCCCGATCGTCATGATGAATTTTGGGGGCCTGGCTTTTTAGTATATATGATGTAAAACGGCTTTTTAACTCGTAAACGCGTGATTTAAAAAATATAATAATCGTTTCTAGTCATAGATAGGTAAAAAGCAGTCCGTTTTGATATATAATAAGTCATATTGGCGATATATACCAAAATGTGTGGAACAGTTTAAATTTTATTCATACAAAATTGTATAATATTATTTAAAACTATGTAATATGATAAATACAGGTAAGAAATATTAATAAATTAATTTTATATTAAAAAAAAAATGTAATTTTGTTATAAAATACGTTATTAATATGAAATTAATGAGATCAGATATAGGTAAATATTTATTAAAATAATAATAATAAAAGGACATAAATTATATCTGATAATAATAATAATAATAATAATAATAATAATAATAATAATAATAAGCAGAGCGGTACAAAAATAAGTAATTTTTATTTAAAATAATCAAATACAATAATTTTTATGCATATAAAATGGATTCAACATGACACATAACTGTATTAGACTGTCTTCTTAAAAATTTTCACGCCTACTCAATTCAAATAATTAGCCTGTTTCCTCTGATTTTGTACATTTGATATCAATACAGAGCACTGCGATCCATTGTTTTAATCAAAGAATTTTGACCAGTTAATAATTTTTTACACAAAAACTATTAAAAGTAAAAATAAGAGACATATAAAAGGCACTAACTTGATTTATTCTCTACTATTTAATGCAAATTTCATGAAAATCGCTGAAACCGTTTCAGTTGTAGCTTTGTTGAAAAATTTCCCGATCGTCATGATGAATTTTGGGGGCCTGGCTTTTTAGTATATATGATGTAAAACGGCTTTTTAACTCGTAAACGCGTGATTTAAAAAATATAATAATCGTTTCTAGTCATAGATAGGTAAAAAGCAGTCCGTTTTGATATATAATAAGTCATATTGGCGATATATACCAAAATGTGTGGAACAGTTTAAATTTTATTCATACAAAATTGTATAATATTATTTAAAACTATGTAATATGATAAATACAGGTAAGAAATATTAATAAATTAATTTTATATTAAAAAAAAAATGTAATTTTGTTATAAAATACGTTATTAATATGAAATTAATGAGATCAGATATAGGTAAATATTTATTAAAATAATAATAATAAAAGGACATAAATTATATCTGATAATAATAATAATAATAATAATAATAATAATAATAATAATAATAATAATAATAATAATAATAATAATAATAATAATAAGCAGAGCGGTACAAAAATAAGTAATTTTTATTTAAAATAATCAAATACAATAATTTTTATGCATATAAAATGGATTCAACATGACACATAACTGTATTAGACTGTCTTCTTAAAAATTTTCACGCCTACTCAATTCAAATAATTAGCCTGTTTCCTCTGATTTTGTACATTTGATATCAATACAGAGCACTGCGATCCATTGTTTTAATCAAAGAATTTTGACCAGTTAATAATTTTTTACACAAAAACTATAAAAAGTAAAAATAAGAGACATATAAAAGGCACTAACTTGATTTATTCTCTACTATTTAATGCAAATTTCATGAAAATCGCTGAAACCGTTTCAGTTGTAGCTTTGTTGAAAAATTTCCCGATCGTCATGATGAATTTTGGGGGCCTGGCTTTTTAGTATATATGATGTAAAACGGCTTTTTAACTCGTAAACGCGTGATTTAAAAAATATAATAATCGTTTCTAGTCATAGATAGGTAAAAAGCAGTCCGTTTTGATATATAATAAGTCATATTGGCGATATATACCAAAATGTGTGGAACAGTTTAAATTTTATTCATACAAAATTGTATAATATTATTTAAAACTATGTAATATGATAAATACAGGTAAGAAATATTAATAAATTAATTTTATATTAAAAAAAAAATGTAATTTTGTTATAAAATACGTTATTAATATGAAATTAATGAGATCAGATATAGGTAAATATTTATTAAAATAATAATAATAAAAGGACATAAATTATATCTGATAATAATAATAATAATAATAATAATAATAATAATAATAATAATAATAATAATAATAATAATAATAATAATAAGCAGAGCGGTACAAAAATAAGTAATTTTTATTTAAAATAATCAAATACAATAATTTTTATGCATATAAAATGGATTCAACATGACACATAACTGTATTAGACTGTCTTCTTAAAAATTTTCACGCCTACTCAATTCAAATAATTAGCCTGTTTCCTCTGATTTTGTACATTTGATATCAATACAGAGCACTGCGATCCATTGTTTTAATCAAAGAATTTTGACCAGTTAATAAATTTTTACACAAAAACTATAAAAAGTAAAAATAAGAGACATATAAAAGGCACTAACTTGATTTATTCTCTACTATTTAATGCAAATTTCATGAAAATCGCTGAAACCGTTTCAGTTGTAGCTTTGTTGAAAAATTTCCCGATCGTCATGCTAAATTTTGGGGGCCTGGCTTTTTAGTATATATGATGTAAAACGGCTTTTTAACTCGTAAACGCGTGATTTAAAAAATATAATAATCGTTTCTAGTCATAGATAGGTAAAAAGCAGTCCGTTTTGATATATAATAAGTCATATTGGCGATATATACCAAAATGTGTGGAACAGTTTAAATTTTATTCATACAAAATTGTATAATATTATTTAAAACTATGTAATATGATAAATACAGGTAAGAAATATTAATAAATTAATTTTATATTAAAAAAAATGTAATTTTGTTATAAAATACGTTATTAATATGAAATTAATGAGATCAGATATAGGTAAATATTTATTAAAATAATAATAATAAAAGGACATAAATTATATCTGATAATAATAATAATAATAATAATAATAATAATAATAATAATAATAATAATAATAATAATAATAATAATAATAATAATAATAATAATAATAATAAGCAGAGCGGTACAAAAATAAGTAATTTTTATTTAAAATAATCAAATACAATAATTTTTATGCATATAAAATGGATTCAACATGACACATAACTGTATTAGACTGTCTTCTTAAAAATTTTCACGCCTACTCAATTCAAATAATTAGCCTGTTTCCTCTGATTTTGTACATTTGATATCAATACAGAGCACTGCGATCCATTGTTTTAATCAAAGAATTTTGACCAGTTAATAATTTTTTACACAAAAACTATAAAAAGTAAAAATAAGAGACATATAAAAGGCACTAACTTGATTTATTCTCTACTATTTAATGCAAATTTCATGAAAATCGCTGAAACCGTTTCAGTTGTAGCTTTGTTGAAAAATTTCCCGATCGTCATGATGAATTTTGGGGGCCTGGCTTTTTAGTATATATGATGTAAAACGGCTTTTTAACTCGTAAACGCGTGATTTAAAAAATATAATAATCGTTTCTAGTCATAGATAGGTAAAAAGCAGTCCGTTTTGATATATAATAAGTCATATTGGCGATATATACCAAAATGTGTGGAACAGTTTAAATTTTATTCATACAAAATTGTATAATATTATTTAAAACTATGTAATATGATAAATACAGGTAAGAAATATTAATAAATTAATTTTATATTAAAAAAAAATGTAATTTTGTTATAAAATACGTTATTAATATGAAATTAATGAGATCAGATATAGGTAAATATTTATTAAAATAATAATAATAAAAGGACATAAATTATATCTGATAATAATAATAATAATAATAATAATAATAATAATAATAATAATAATAAGCAGAGCGGTACAAAAATAAGTAATTTTTATTTAAAATAATCAAATACAATAATTTTTATGCATATAAAATGGATTCAACATGACACATAACTGTATTAGACTGTCTTCTTAAAAATTTTCACGCCTACTCAATTCAAATAATTAGCCTGTTTCCTCTGATTTTGTACATTTGATATCAATACAGAGCACTGCGATCCATTGTTTTAATCAAAGAATTTTGACCAGTTAATAATTTTTTACACAAAAACTATTAAAAGTAAAAATAAGAGACATATAAAAGGCACTAACTTGATTTATTCTCTACTATTTAATGCAAATTTCATGAAAATCGCTGAAACCGTTTCAGTTGTAGCTTTGTTGAAAAATTTCCCGATCGTCATGATCAATTTTGGGGGCCTGGCTTTTTAGTATATATGATGTAAAACGGCTTTTTAACTCGTAAACGCGTGATTTAAAAAATATAATAATCGTTTCTAGTCATAGATAGGTAAAAAGCAGTCCGTTTTGATATATAATAAGTCATATTGGCGATATATACCAAAATGTGTGGAACAGTTTAAATTTTATTCATACAAAATTGTATAATATTATTTAAAACTATGTAATATGATAAATACAGGTAAGAAATATTAATAAATTAATTTTATATTAAAAAAAAAATGTAATTTTGTTATAAAATACGTTATTAATATGAAATTAATGAGATCAGATATAGGTAAATATTTATTAAAATAATAATAATAAAAGGACATAAATTATATCTGATAATAATAATAATAATAATAATAATAATAATAATAATAATAATAATAATAATAATAATAATAATAATAATAATAATAAGCAGAGCGGTACAAAAATAAGTAATTTTTATTTAAAATAATCAAATACAATAATTTTTATGCATATAAAATGGATTCAACATGACACATAACTGTATTAGACTGTCTTCTTAAAAATTTTCACGCCTACTCAATTCAAATAATTAGCCTGTTTCCTCTGATTTTGTACATTTGATATCAATACAGAGCACTGCGATCCATTGTTTTAATCAAAGAATTTTGACCAGTTAATAATTTTTTACACAAAAACTATAAAAAGTAAAAATAAGAGACATATAAAAGGCACTAACTTGATTTATTCTCTACTATTTAATGCAAATTTCATGAAAATCGCTGAAACCGTTTCAGTTGTAGCTTTGTTGAAAAATTTCCCGATCGTCATGATGAATTTTGGGGGCCTGGCTTTTTAGTATATATGATGTAAAACGGCTTTTTAACTCGTAAACGCGTGATTTAAAAAATATAATAATCGTTTCTAGTCATAGATAGGTAAAAAGCAGTCCGTTTTGATATATAATAAGTCATATTGGCGATATATACCAAAATGTGTGGAACAGTTTAAATTTTATTCATACAAAATTGTATAATATTATTTAAAACTATGTAATATGATAAATACAGGTAAGAAATATTAATAAATTAATTTTATATTAAAAAAAAAATGTAATTTTGTTATAAAATACGTTATTAATATGAAATTAATGAGATCAGATATAGGTAAATATTTATTAAAATAATAATAATAAAAGGACATAAATTATATCTGATAATAATAATAATAATAATAATAATAATAATAATAATAATAATAATAATAATAATAAGCAGAGCGGTACAAAAATAAGTAATTTTTATTTAAAATAATCAAATACAATAATTTTTATGCATATAAAATGGATTCAACATGACACATAACTGTATTAGACTGTCTTCTTAAAAATTTTCACGCCTACTCAATTCAAATAATTAGCCTGTTTCCTCTGATTTTGTACATTTGATATCAATACAGAGCACTGCGATCCATTGTTTTAATCAAAGAATTTTGACCAGTTAATAATTTTTTACACAAAAACTATAAAAAGTAAAAATAAGAGACATATAAAAGGCACTAACTTGATTTATTCTCTACTATTTAATGCAAATTTCATGAAAATCGCTGAAACCGTTTCAGTTGTAGCTTTGTTGAAAAATTTCCCGATCGTCATGATGAATTTTGGGGGCCTGGCTTTTTAGTATATATGATGTAAAACGGCTTTTTAACTCGTAAACGCGTGATTTAAAAAATATAATAATCGTTTCTAGTCATAGATAGGTAAAAAGCAGTCCGTTTTGATATATAATAAGTCATATTGGCGATATATACCAAAATGTGTGGAACAGTTTAAATTTTATTCATACAAAATTGTATAATATTATTTAAAACTATGTAATATGATAAATACAGGTAAGAAATATTAATAAATTAATTTTATATTAAAAAAAAAAATGTAATTTTGTTATAAAATACGTTATTAATATGAAATTAATGAGATCAGATATAGGTAAATATTTATTAAAATAATAATAATAAAAGGACATAAATTATATCTGATAATAATAATAATAATAATAATAATAATAATAATAATAAGCAGAGCGGTACAAAAATAAGTAATTTTTATTTAAAATAATCAAATACAATAATTTTTATGCATATAAAATGGATTCAACATGACACATAACTGTATTAGACTGTCTTCTTAAAAATTTTCACGCCTACTCAATTCAAATAATTAGCCTGTTTCCTCTGATTTTGTACATTTGATATCAATACAGAGCACTGCGATCCATTGTTTTAATCAAAGAATTTTGACCAGTTAATAATTTTTTACACAAAAACTATAAAAAGTAAAAATAAGAGACATATAAAAGGCACTAACTTGATTTATTCTCTACTATTTAATGCAAATTTCATGAAAATCGCTGAAACCGTTTCAGTTGTAGCTTTGTTGAAAAATTTCCCGATCGTCATGATGAATTTTGGGGGCCTGGCTTTTTAGTATATATGATGTAAAACGGCTTTTTAACTCGTAAACGCGTGATTTAAAAAATATAATAATCGTTTCTAGTCATAGATAGGTAAAAAGCAGTCCGTTTTGATATATAATAAGTCATATTGGCGATATATACCAAAATGTGTGGAACAGTTTAAATTTTATTCATACAAAATTGTATAATATTATTTAAAACTATGTAATATGATAAATACAGGTAAGAAATATTAATAAATTAATTTTATATTAAAAAAAAAATGTAATTTTGTTATAAAATACGTTATTAATATGAAATTAATGAGATCAGATATAGGTAAATATTTATTAAAATAATAATAATAAAAGGACATAAATTATATCTGATAATAATAATAATAATAATAATAATAATAATAATAATAATAATAATAAGCAGAGCGGTACAAAAATAAGTAATTTTTATTTAAAATAATCAAATACAATAATTTTTATGCATATAAAATGGATTCAACATGACACATAACTGTATTAGACTGTCTTCTTAAAAATTTTCACGCCTACTCAATTCAAATAATTAGCCTGTTTCCTCTGATTTTGTACATTTGATATCAATACAGAGCACTGCGATCCATTGTTTTAATCAAAGAATTTTGACCAGTTAATAATTTTTTACACAAAAACTATAAAAAGTAAAAATAAGAGACATATAAAAGGCACTAACTTGATTTATTCTCTACTATTTAATGCAAATTTCATGAAAATCGCTGAAACCGTTTCAGTTGTAGCTTTGTTGAAAAATTTCCCGATCGTCATGATGAATTTTGGGGGCCTGGCTTTTTAGTATATATGATGTAAAACGGCTTTTTAACTCGTAAACGCGTGATTTAAAAAATATAATAATCGTTTCTAGTCATAGATAGGTAAAAAGCAGTCCGTTTTGATATATAATAAGTCATATTGGCGATATATACCAAAATGTGTGGAACAGTTTAAATTTTATTCATACAAAATTGTATAATATTATTTAAAACTATGTAATATGATAAATACAGGTAAGAAATATTAATAAATTAATTTTATATTAAAAAAAAAAATGTAATTTTGTTATAAAATACGTTATTAATATGAAATTAATGAGATCAGATATAGGTAAATATTTATTAAAATAATAATAATAAAAGGACATAAATTATATCTGATAATAATAATAATAATAATAATAATAATAATAATAATAATAATAATAATAATAATAATAATAATAATAATAATAATAATAATAATAATAATAATAATAAGCAGAGCGGTACAAAAATAAGTAATTTTTATTTAAAATAATCAAATACAATAATTTTTATGCATATAAAATGGATTCAACATGACACATAACTGTATTAGACTGTCTTCTTAAAAATTTTCACGCCTACTCAATTCAAATAGTTAGCCTGTTTCCTCTGATTTTGTACATTTGATATCAATACAGAGCACTGCGATCCATTGTTTTAATCAAAGAATTTTGACCAGTTAATAATTTTTTACACAAAAACTATAAAAAGTAAAAATAAGAGACATATAAAAGGCACTAACTTGATTTATTCTCTACTATTTAATGCAAATTTCATGAAAATCGCTGAAACCGTTTCAGTTGTAGCTTTGTTGAAAAATTTCCCGATCGTCATGATGAATTTTGGGGGCCTGGCTTTTTAGTATATATGATGTAAAACGGCTTTTTAACTCGTAAACGCGTGATTTAAAAAATATAATAATCGTTTCTAGTCATAGATAGGTAAAAAGCAGTCCGTTTTGATATATAATAAGTCATATTGGCGATATATACCAAAATGTGTGGAACAGTTTAAATTTTATTCATACAAAATTGTATAATATTATTTAAAACTATGTAATATGATAAATACAGGTAAGAAATATTAATAAATTAATTTTATATTAAAAAAAAAATGTAATTTTGTTATAAAATACGTTATTAATATGAAATTAATGAGATCAGATATAGGTAAATATTTATTAAAATAATAATAATAAAAGGACATAAATTATATCTGATAATAATAATAATAATAATAATAATAATAATAATAATAATAATAATAATAAGCAGAGCGGTACAAAAATAAGTAATTTTTATTTAAAATAATCAAATACAATAATTTTTATGCATATAAAATGGATTCAACATGACACATAACTGTATTAGACTGTCTTCTTAAAAATTTTCACGCCTACTCAATTCAAATAATTAGCCTGTTTCCTCTGATTTTGTACATTTGATATCAATACAGAGCACTGCGATCCATTGTTTTAATCAAAGAATTTTGACCAGTTAATAATTTTTTACACAAAAACTATAAAAAGTAAAAATAAGAGACATATAAAAGGCACTAACTTGATTTATTCTCTACTATTTAATGCAAATTTCATGAAAATCGCTGAAACCGTTTCAGTTGTAGCTTTGTTGAAAAATTTCCCGATCGTCATGATGAATTTTGGGGGCCTGGCTTTTTAGTATATATGATGTAAAACGGCTTTTTAACTCGTAAACGCGTGATTTAAAAAATATAATAATCGTTTCTAGTCATAGATAGGTAAAAAGCAGTCCGTTTTGATATATAATAAGTCATATTGGCGATATATACCAAAATGTGTGGAACAGTTTAAATTTTATTCATACAAAATTGTATAATATTATTTAAAACTATGTAATATGATAAATACAGGTAAGAAATATTAATAAATTAATTTTATATTAAAAAAAAAATGTAATTTTGTTATAAAATACGTTTTTAATATGAAATTAATGAGATCAGATATAGGTAAATATTTATTAAAATAATAATAATAAAAGGACATAAATTATATCTGATAATAATAATAATAATAATAATAATAATAATAATAATAATAATAAGCAGAGCGGTACAAAAATAAGTAATTTTTATTTAAAATAATCAAATACAATAATTTTTATGCATATAAAATGGATTCAACATGACACATAACTGTATTAGACTGTCTTCTTAAAAATTTTCACGCCTACTCAATTCAAATAATTAGCCTGTTTCCTCTGATTTTGTACATTTGATATCAATACAGAGCACTGCGATCCATTGTTTTAATCAAAGAATTTTGACCAGTTAATAATTTTTTACACAAAAACTATAAAAAGTAAAAATAAGAGACATATAAAAGGCACTAACTTGATTTATTCTCTACTATTTAAAGCAAATTTCATGAAAATCGCTGAAACCGTTTCAGTTGTAGCTTTGTTGAAAAATTTCCCGATCGTCATGATGAATTTTGGGGGCCTGGCTTTTTAGTATATATGATGTAAAACGGCTTTTTAACTCGTAAACGCGTGATTTAAAAAATATAATAATCGTTTTTAGTCATAGATAGGTAAAAAGCAGTCCGTTTTGATATATAATAAGTCATATTGGCGATATATACCAAAATGTGTGGAACAGTTTAAATTTTATTCATACAAAATTGTATAATATTATTTAAAACTATGTAATATGATAAATACAGGTAAGAAATATTAATAAATTAATTTTATATTAAAAAAAAATGTAATTTTGTTATAAAATACGTTATTAATATGAAATTAATGAGATCAGATATAGGTAAATATTTATTAAAATAATAATAATAAAAGGACATAAATTATATCTGATAATAATAATAATAATAATAATAATAATAATAATAATAATAATAATAATAATAATAATAATAATAATAATAATAATAATAAGCAGAGCGGTACAAAAATAAGTAATTTTTATTTAAAATAATCAAATACAATAATTTTTATGCATATAAAATGGATTCAACATGACACATAACTGTATTAGACTGTCTTCTTAAAAATTTTCACGCCTACTCAATTCAAATAATTAGCCTGTTTCCTCTGATTTTGTACATTTGATATCAATACAGAGCACTGCGATCCATTGTTTTAATCAAAGAATTTTGACCAGTTAATAATTTTTTACACAAAAACTATAAAAAGTAAAAATAAGAGACATATAAAAGGCACTAACTTGATTTATTCTCTACTATTTAATGCAAATTTCATGAAAATCGCTGAAACCGTTTCAGTTGTAGCTTTGTTGAAAAATTTCCCGATCGTCATGATGAATTTTGGGGGCCTGGCTTTTTAGTATATATGATGTAAAACGGCTTTTTAACTCGTAAACGCGTGATTTAAAAAATATAATAATCGTTTCTAGTCATAGATAGGTAAAAAGCAGTCCGTTTTGATATATAATAAGTCATATTGGCGATATATACCAAAATGTGTGGAACAGTTTAAATTTTATTCATACAAAATTGTATAATATTATTTAAAACTATGTAATATGATAAATACAGGTAAGAAATATTAATAAATTAATTTTATATTTAAAAAAAAATGTAATTTTGTTATAAAATACGTTATTAATATGAAATTAATGAGATCAGATATAGGTAAATATTTATTAAAATAATAATAATAAAAGGACATAAATTATATCTGATAATAATAATAATAATAATAATAATAATAATAATAATAATAATAATAATAATAATAATAATAATAATAATAATAATAATAATAATAATAATAATAATAATAATAATAATAAGCAGAGCGGTACAAAAATAAGTAATTTTTATTTAAAATAATCAAATACAATAATTTTTATGCATATAAAATGGATTCAACATGACACATAACTGTATTAGACTGTCTTCTTAAAAATTTTCACGCCTACTCAATTCAAATAATTAGCCTGTTTCCTCTGATTTTGTACATTTGATATCAATACAGAGCACTGCGATCCATTGTTTTAATCAAAGAATTTTGACCAGTTAATAATTTTTTACACAAAAACTATAAAAAGTAAAAATAAGAGACATATAAAAGGCACTAACTTGATTTATTCTCTACTATTTAATGCAAATTTCATGAAAATCGCTGAAACCGTTTCAGTTGTAGCTTTGTTGAAAAATTTCCCGATCGTCATGATGAATTTTGGGGGCCTGGCTTTTTAGTATATATGATGTAAAACGGCTTTTTAACTCGTAAACGCGTGATTTAAAAAATATAATAATCGTTTCTAGTCATAGATAGGTAAAAAGCAGTCCGTTTTGATATATAATAAGTCATATTGGCGATATATACCAAAATGTGTGGAACAGTTTAAATTTTATTCATACAAAATTGTATAATATTATTTAAAACTATGTAATATGATAAATACAGGTAAGAAATATTAATAAATTAATTTTATATTAAAAAAAAAATGTAATTTTGTTATAAAATACGTTATTAATATGAAATTAATGAGATCAGATATAGGTAAATATTTATTAAAATAATAATAATAAAAGGACATAAATTATATCTGATAATAATAATAATAATAATAATAATAATAATAATAATAATAATAATAATAATAAGCAGAGCGGTACAAAAATAAGTAATTTTTATTTAAAATAATCAAATACAATAATTTTTATGCATATAAAATGGATTCAACATGACACATAACTGTATTAGACTGTCTTCTTAAAAATTTTCACGCCTACTCAATTCAAATAATTAGCCTGTTTCCTCTGATTTTGTACATTTGATATCAATACAGAGCACTGCGATCCATTGTTTTAATCAAAGAATTTTGACCAGTTAATAATTTTTTACACAAAAACTATTAAAAGTAAAAATAAGAGACATATAAAAGGCACTAACTTGATTTATTCTCTACTATTTAATGCAAATTTCATGAAAATCGCTGAAACCGTTTCAGTTGTAGCTTTGTTGAAAAATTTCCCGATCGTCATGATGAATTTTGGGGGCCTGGCTTTTTAGTATATATGATGTAAAACGGCTTTTTAACTCGTAAACGCGTGATTTAAAAAATATAATAATCGTTTCTAGTCATAGATAGGTAAAAAGCAGTCCGTTTTGATATATAATAAGTCATATTGGCGATATATACCAAAATGTGTGGAACAGTTTAAATTTTATTCATACAAAATTGTATAATATTATTTAAAACTATGTAATATGATAAATACAGGTAAGAAATATTAATAAATTAATTTTATATTAAAAAAAAATGTAATTTTGTTATAAAATACGTTATTAATATGAAATTAATGAGATCAGATATAGGTAAATATTTATTAAAATAATAATAATAAAAGGACATAAATTATATCTGATAATAATAATAATAATAATAATAATAATAATAATAATAATAATAATAATAATAATAATAATAATAATAATAATAATAATAATAATAATAATAAGCAGAGCGGTACAAAAATAAGTAATTTTTATTTAAAATAATCAAATACAATAATTTTTATGCATATAAAATGGATTCAACATGACACATAACTGTATTAGACTGTCTTCTTAAAAATTTTCACGCCTACTCAATTCAAATAATTAGCCTGTTTCCTCTGATTTTGTACATTTGATATCAATACAGAGCACTGCGATCCATTGTTTTAATCAAAGAATTTTGACCAGTTAATAATTTTTTACACAAAAACTATAAAAAGTAAAAATAAGAGACATATAAAAGGCACTAACTTGATTTATTCTCTACTATTTAATGCAAATTTCATGAAAATCACTGAAACCGTTTCAGTTGTAGCTTTGTTGAAAAATTTCCCGATCGTCATGATGAATTTTGGGGGCCTGGCTTTTTAGTATATATGATGTAAAACGGCTTTTTAACTCGTAAACGCGTGATTTAAAAAATATAATAATCGTTTCTAGTCATAGATAGGTAAAAAGCAGTCCGTTTTGATATATAATAAGTCATATTGGCGATATATACCAAAATGTGTGGAACAGTTTAAATTTTATTCATACAAAATTGTATAATATTATTTAAAACTATGTAATATGATAAATACAGGTAAGAAATATTAATAAATTAATTTTATATTAAAAAAAAATGTAATTTTGTTATAAAATACGTTATTAATATGAAATTAATGAGATCAGATATAGGTAAATATTTATTAAAATAATAATAATAAAAGGACATAAATTATATCTGATAATAATAATAATAATAATAATAATAATAATAATAATAATAATAATAATAATAATAATAAGCAGAGCGGTACAAAAATAAGTAATTTTTATTTAAAATAATCAAATACAATAATTTTTATGCATATAAAATGGATTCAACATGACACATAACTGTATTAGACTGTCTTCTTAAAAATTTTCACGCCTACTCAATTCAAATAATTAGCCTGTTTCCTCTGATTTTGTACATTTGATATCAATACAGAGCACTGCGATCCATTGTTTTAATCAAAGAATTTTGACCAGTTAATAATTTTTTACACAAAAACTATAAAAAGTAAAAATAAGAGACATATAAAAGGCACTAACTTGATTTATTCTCTACTATTTAATGCAAATTTCATGAAAATCGCTGAAACCGCTTCAGTTGTAGCTTTGTTGAAAAATTTCCCGATCGTCATGATGAATTTTGGGGGCCTGGCTTTTTAGTATATATGATGTAAAACGGCTTTTTAACTCGTAAACGCGTGATTTAAAAAATATAATAATCGTTTCTAGTCATAGATAGGTAAAAAGCAGTCCGTTTTGATATATAATAAGTCATATTGGCGATATATACCAAAATGTGTGGAACAGTTTAAATTTTATTCATACAAAATTGTATAATATTATTTAAAACTATGTAATATGATAAATACAGGTAAGAAATATTAATAAATTAATTTTATATTAAAAAAAAATGTAATTTTGTTATAAAATACGTTATTAATATGAAATTAATGAGATCAGATATAGGTAAATATTTATTAAAATAATAATAATAAAAGGACATAAATTATATCTGATAATAATAATAATAATAATAATAATAATAATAATAATAATAATAATAATAATAATAATAATAATAATAATAATAATAATAATAAGCAGAGCGGTACAAAAATAAGTAATTTTTATTTAAAATAATCAAATACAATAATTTTTATGCATATAAAATGGATTCAACATGATACATAACTGTATTAGACTGTCTTCTTAAAAATTTTCACGCCTACTCAATTCAAATAATTAGCCTGTTTCCTCTGATTTTGTACATTTGATATCAATACAGAGCACTGCGATCCATTGTTTTAATCAAAGAATTTTGACCAGTTAATAATTTTTTACACAAAAACTATAAAAAGTAAAAATAAGAGACATATAAAAGGCACTAACTTGATTTATTCTCTACTATTTAATGCAAATTTCATGAAAATCGCTGAAACCGTTTCAGTTGTAGCTTTGTTGAAAAATTTCCCGATCGTCATGATGAATTTTGGGGGCCTGGCTTTTTAGTATATATGATGTAAAACGGCTTTTTAACTCGTAAACGCGTGATTTAAAAAATATAATAATCGTTTCTAGTCATAGATAGGTAAAAAGCAGTCCGTTTTGATATATAATAAGTCATATTGGCGATATATACCAAAATGTGTGGAACAGTTTAAATTTTATTCATACAAAATTGTATAATATTATTTAAAACTATGTAATATGATAAATACAGGTAAGAAATATTAATAAATTAATTTTATATTAAAAAAAAAATGTAATTTTGTTATAAAATACGTTATTAATATGAAATTAATGAGATCAGATATAGGTAAATATTTATTAAAATAATAATAATAAAAGGACATAAATTATATCTGATAATAATAATAATAATAATAATAATAATAATAATAATAATAATAATAATAATAATAATAATAATAATAATAATAAGCAGAGCGGTACAAAAATAAGTAATTTTTATTTAAAATAATCAAATACAATAATTTTTATGCATATAAAATGGATTCAACATGACACATAACTGTATTAGACTGTCTTCTTAAAAATTTTCACGCCTACTCAATTCAAATAATTAGCCTGTTTCCTCTGATTTTGTACATTTGATATCAATACAGAGCACTGCGATCCATTGTTTTAATCAAAGAATTTTGACCAGTTAATAATTTTTTACACAAAAACTATAAAAAGTAAAAATAAGAGACATATAAAAGGCACTAACTTGATTTATTCTCTACTATTTAATGCAAATTTCATGAAAATCGCTGAAACCGTTTCAGTTGTAGCTTTGTTGAAAAATTTCCCGATCGTCATGATGAATTTTGGGGGCCTGGCTTTTTAGTATATATGATGTAAAACGGCTTTTTAACTCGTAAACGCGTGATTTAAAAAATATAATAATCGTTTCTAGTCATAGATAGGTAAAAAGCAGTCCGTTTTGATATATAATAAGTCATATTGGCGATATATACCAAAATGTGTGGAACAGTTTAAATTTTATTCATACAAAATTGTATAATATTATTTAAAACTATGTAATATGATAAATACAGGTAAGAAATATTAATAAATTAATTTTATATTAAAAAAAAAATGTAATTTTGTTATAAAATACGTTATTAATATGAAATTAATGAGATCAGATATAGGTAAATATTTATTAAAATAATAATAATAAAAGGACATAAATTATATCTGATAATAATAATAATAATAATAATAATAATAATAATAATAATAATAATAATAATAATAATAATAATAATAAGCAGAGCGGTACAAAAATAAGTAATTTTTATTTAAAATAATCAAATACAATAATTTTTATGCATATAAAATGGATTCAACATGACACATAACTGTATTAGACTGTCTTCTTAAAAATTTTCACGCCTACTCAATTCAAATAATTAGCCTGTTTCCTCTGATTTTGTACATTTGATATCAATACAGAGCACTGCGATCCATTGTTTTAATCAAAGAATTTTGACCAGTTAATAATTTTTTACACAAAAACTATAAAAAGTAAAAATAAGAGACATATAAAAGGCACTAACTTGATTTATTCTCTACTATTTAATGCAAATTTCATGAAAATCGCTGAAACCGTTTCAGTTGTAGCTTTGTTGAAAAATTTCCCGATCGTCATGATGAATTTTGGGGGCCTGGCTTTTTAGTATATATGATGTAAAACGGCTTTTTAACTCGTAAACGCGTGATTTAAAAAATATAATAATCGTTTCTAGTCATAGATAGGTAAAAAGCAGTCCGTTTTGATATATAATAAGTCATATTGGCGATATATACCAAAATGTGTGGAACAGTTTAAATTTTATTCATACAAAATTGTATAATATTATTTAAAACTATGTAATATGATAAATACAGGTAAGAAATATTAATAAATTAATTTTGTATTAAAAAAAAATGTAATTTTGTTATAAAATACGTTATTAATATGAAATTAATGAGATCAGATATAGGTAAATATTTATTAAAATAATAATAATAAAAGGACATAAATTATATCTGATAATAATAATAATAATAATAATAATAATAATAATAATAATAATAATAATAATAATAATAATAATAATAATAATAAGCAGAGCGGTACAAAAATAAGTAATTTTTATTTAAAATAATCAAATACAATAATTTTTATGCATATAAAATGGATTCAACATGACACATAACTGTATTAGACTGTCTTCTTAAAAATTTTCACGCCTACTCAATTCAAATAATTAGCCTGTTTCCTCTGATTTTGTACATTTGATATCAATACAGAGCACTGCGATCCATTGTTTTAATCAAAGAATTTTGACCAGTTAATAATTTTTTACACAAAAACTATAAAAAGTAAAAATAAGAGACATATAAAAGGCACTAACTTGATTTATTCTCTACTATTTAATGCAAATTTCATGAAAATCGCTGAAACCGTTTCAGTTGTAGCTTTGTTGAAAAATTTCCCGATCGTCATGATGAATTTTGGGGGCCTGGCTTTTTAGTATATATGATGTAAAACGGCTTTTTAACTCGTAAACGCGTGATTTAAAAAATATAATAATCGTTTCTAGTCATAGATAGGTAAAAAGCAGTCCGTTTTGATATATAATAAGTCATATTGGCGATATATACCAAAATGTGTGGAACAGTTTAAATTTTATTCATACAAAATTGTATAATATTATTTAAAACTATGTAATATGATAAATACAGGTAAGAAATATTAATAAATTAATTTTATATTAAAAAAAAATGTAATTTTGTTATAAAATACGTTATTAATATGAAATTAATGAGATCAGATATAGGTAAATATTTATTAAAATAATAATAATAAAAGGACATAAATTATATCTGATAATAATAATAATAATAATAATAATAATAATAATAATAATAATAATAATAAGCAGAGCGGTACAAAAATAAGTAATTTTTATTTAAAATAATCAAATACAATAATTTTTATGCATATAAAATGGATTCAACATGACACATAACTGTATTAGACTGTCTTCTTAAAAAATTTCACGCCTACTCAATTCAAATAATTAGCCTGTTTCCTCTGATTTTGTACATTTGATATCAATACAGAGCACTGCGATCCATTGTTTTAATCAAAGAATTTTGACCAGTTAATAATTTTTTACACAAAAACTATAAAAAGTAAAAATAAGAGACATATAAAAGGCACTAACTTGATTTATTCTCTACTATTTAATGCAAATTTCATGAAAATCGCTGAAACCGTTTCAGTTGTAGCTTTGTTGAAAAATTTCCCGATCGTCATGATGAATTTTGGGGGCCTGGCTTTTTAGTATATATGGTGTAAAACGGCTTTTTAACTCGTAAACGCGTGATTTAAAAAATATAATAATCGTTTCTAGTCATAGATAGGTAAAAAGCAGTCCGTTTTGATATATAATAAGTCATATTGGCGATATATACCAAAATGTGTGGAACAGTTTAAATTTTATTCATACAAAATTGTATAATATTATTTAAAACTATGTAATATGATAAATACAGGTAAGAAATATTAATAAATTAATTTTATATTAAAAAAAAAATGTAATTTTGTTATAAAATACGTTATTAATATGAAATTAATGAGATCAGATATAGGTAAATATTTATTAAAATAATAATAATAAAAGGACATAAATTATATCTGATAATAATAATAATAATAATAATAATAATAATAATAATAATAATAATAATAATAATAATAATAATAATAATAAGCAGAGCGGTACAAAAATAAGTAATTTTTATTTAAAATAATCAAATACAATAATTTTTATGCATATAAAATGGATTCAACATGACACATAACTGTATTAGACTGTCTTCTTAAAAATTTTCACGCCTACTCAATTCAAATAATTAGCCTGTTTCCTCTGATTTTGTACATTTGATATCAATACAGAGCACTGCGATCCATTGTTTTAATCAAAGAATTTTGACCAGTTAATAATTTTTTACACAAAAACTATAAAAAGTAAAAATAAGAGACATATAAAAGGCACTAACTTGATTTATTCTCTACTATTTAATGCAAATTTCATGAAAATCGCTGAAACCGTTTCAGTTGTAGCTTTGTTGAAAAATTTCCCGATCGTCATGATGAATTTTGGGGGCCTGGCTTTTTAGTATATATGATGTAAAACGGCTTTTTAACTCGTAAACGCGTGATTTAAAAAATATAATAATCGTTTCTAGTCATAGATAGGTAAAAAGCAGTACGTTTTGATATATAATAAGTCATATTGGCGATATATACCAAAATGTGTGGAACAGTTTAAATTTTATTCATACAAAATTGTATAATATTATTTAAAACTATGTAATATGATAAATACAGGTAAGAAATATTAATAAATTAATTTTATATTAAAAAAAAAATGTAATTTTGTTATAAAATACGTTATTAATATGAAATTAATGAGATCAGATATAGGTAAATATTTATTAAAATAATAATAATAAAAGGACATAAATTATATCTGATAATAATAATAATAATAATAATAATAATAATAATAATAATAATAATAATAATAATAATAATAATAATAATAATAATAATAATAATAATAATAATAATAATAATAATAATAAGCAGAGCGGTACAAAAATAAGTAATTTTTATTTAAAATAATCAAATACAATAATTTTTATGCATATAAAATGGATTCAACATGACACATAACTGTATTAGACTGTCTTCTTAAAAATTTTCACGCCTACTCAATTCAAATAATAAGCCTGTTTCCTCTGATTTTGTACATTTGATATCAATACAGAGCACTGCGATCCATTGTTTTAATCAAAGAATTTTGACCAGTTAATAATTTTTTACACAAAAACTATAAAAAGTAAAAATAAGAGACATATAAAAGGCACTAACTTGATTTATTCTCTACTATTTAATGCAAATTTCATGAAAATCGCTGAAACCGTTTCAGTTGTAGCTTTGTTGAAAAATTTCCCGATCGTCATGATGAATTTTGGGGGCCTGGCTTTTTAGTATATATGATGTAAAACGGCTTTTTAACTCGTAAACGCGTGATTTAAAAAATATAATAATCGTTTCTAGTCATAGATAGGTAAAAAGCAGTCCGTTTTGATATATAATAAGTCATATTGGCGATATATACCAAAATGTGTGGAACAGTTTAAATTTTATTCATACAAAATTGTATAATATTATTTAAAACTATGTAATATGATAAATACAGGTAAGAAATATTAATAAATTAATTTTATATTAAAAAAAAAATGTAATTTTGTTATAAAATACGTTATTAATATGAAATTAATGAGATCAGATATAGGTAAATATTTATTAAAATAATAATAATAAAAGGTCATAAATTATATCTGATAATAATAATAATAATAATAATAATAATAATAATAATAATAATAATAATAATAATAATAATAATAATAATAATAATAATAATAATAATAATAATAATAATAATAATAATAATAATAATAATAATAATAATAATAATAATAATAATAATAATAATAATAATAAGCAGAGCGGTACAAAAATAAGTAATTTTTATTTAAAATAATCAAATACAATAATTTTTATGCATATAAAATGGATTCAACATGACACATAACTGTATTAGACTGTCTTCTTAAAAATTTTCACGCCTACTCAATTCAAATAATTAGCCTGTTACCTCTGATTTTGTACATTTGATATCAATACAGAGCACTGCGATCCATTGTTTTAATCAAAGAATTTTGACCAGTTAATAATTTTTTACACAAAAACTATAAAAAGTAAAAATAAGAGACATATAAAAGGCACTAACTTGATTTATTCTCTACTATTTAATGCAAATTTCATGAAAATCGCTGAAACCGTTTCAGTTGTAGCTTTGTTGAAAAATTTCCCGATCGTCATGATGAATTTTGGGGGCCTGGCTTTTTAGTATATATGATGTAAAACGGCTTTTTAACTCGTAAACGCGTGATTTAAAAAATATAATAATCGTTTCTAGTCATAGATAGGTAAAAAGCAGTCCGTTTTGATATATAATAAGTCATATTGGCGATATATACCAAAATGTGTGGAACAGTTTAAATTTTATTCATACAAAATTGTATAATATTATTTAAAACTATGTAATATGATAAATACAGGTAAGAAATATTAATAAATTAATTTTATATTAAAAAAAAAATGTAATTTTGTTATAAAATACGTTATTAATATGAAATTAATGAGATCAGATATAGGTAAATATTTATTAAAATAATAATAATAAAAGGACATAAATTATATCTGATAATAATAATAATAATAATAATAATAATAATAATAATAATAATAATAATAAGCAGAGCGGTACAAAAATAAGTAATTTTTATTTAAAATAATCAAATACAATAATTTTTATGCATATAAAATGGATTCAACATGACACATAACTGTATTAGACTGTCTTCTTAAAAATTTTCACGCCTACTCAATTCAAATAATTAGCCTGTTTCCTCTGATTTTGTACATTTGATATCAATACAGAGCACTGCGATCCATTGTTTTAATCAAAGAATTTTGACCAGTTAATATTTTTTTACACAAAAACTATAAAAAGTAAAAATAAGAGACATATAAAAGGCACTAACTTGATTTATTCTCTACTATTTAATGCAAATTTCATGAAAATCGCTGAAACCGTTTCAGTTGTAGCTTTGTTGAAAAATTTCCCGATCGTCATGATGAATTTTGGGGGCCTGGCTTTTTAGTATATATGATGTAAAACGGCTTTTTAACTCGTAAACGCGTGATTTAAAAAATATAATAATCGTTTCTAGTCATAGATAGGTAAAAAGCAGTCCGTTTTGATATATAATAAGTCATATTGGCGATATATACCAAAATGTGTGGAACAGTTTAAATTTTATTCATACAAAATTGTATAATATTATTTAAAACTATGTAATATGATAAATACAGGTAAGAAATATTAATAAATTAATTTTATATTAAAAAAAAAATGTAATTTTGTTATAAAATACGTTATTAATATGAAATTAATGAGATCAGATATAGGTAAATATTTATTAAAATAATAATAATAAAAGGACATAAATTATATCTGATAATAATAATAATAATAATAATAATAATAATAATAATAATAATAATAATAATAATAATAAGCAGAGCGGTACAAAAATAAGTAATTTTTATTTAAAATAATCAAATACAATAATTTTTATGCATATAAAATGGATTCAACATGACACATAACTGTATTAGACTGTCTTCTTAAAAATTTTCACGCCTACTCAATTCAAATAATTAGCCTGTTTCCTCTGATTTTGTACATTTGATATCAATACAGAGCACTGCGATCCATTGTTTTAATCAAAGAATTTTGACCAGTTAATAATTTTTTACACAAAAACTATAAAAAGTAAAAATAAGAGACATATAAAAGGCACTAACTTGATTTATTCTCTACTATTTAATGCAAATTTCATGAAAATCGCTGAAACCGTTTCAGTTGTAGCTTTGTTGAAAAATTTCCCGATCGTCATGATGAATTTTGGGGGCCTGGCTTTTTAGTATATATGATGTAAAACGGCTTTTTAACTCGTAAACGCGTGATTTAAAAAATATAATAATCGTTTCTAGTCATAGATAGGTAAAAAGCAGTCCGTTTTGATATATAATAAGTCATATTGGCGATATATACCAAAATGTGTGGAACAGTTTAAATTTTA
Organism: Harpalus rubripes; assembly: GCA_963082715.1. NCBI lineage: Eukaryota > Metazoa > Arthropoda > Insecta > Coleoptera > Carabidae > Harpalus > Harpalus rubripes. The sequence goes on from CAUJCB010000579.1 coordinate 44,486, forward strand.
TTCATACAAAATTGTATAATATTATTTAAAACTATGTAATATGATAAATACAGGTAAGAAATATTAATAAATTAATTTTATATTAAAAAAAAATGTAATTTTGTTATAAAATACGTTATTAATATGAAATTAATGAGATCAGATATAGGTAAATATTTATTAAAATAATAATAATAAAAGGACATAAATTATATCTGATAATAATAATAATAATAATAATAATAATAATAATAATAATAATAATAATAATAATAATAATAATAATAATAATAATAAGCAGAGCGGTACAAAAATAAGTAATTTTTATTTAAAATAATCAAATACAATAATTTTTATGCATATAAAATGGATTCAACATGACACATAACTGTATTAGACTGTCTTCTTAAAAATTTTCACGCCTACTCAATTCAAATAATTAGCCTGTTTCCTCTGATTTTGTACATTTGATATCAATACAGAGCACTGCGATCCATTGTTTTAATCAAAGAATTTTGACCAGTTAATAATTTTTTACACAAAAACTATAAAAAGTAAAAATAAGAGACATATAAAAGGCACTAACTTGATTTATTCTCTACTATTTAATGCAAATTTCATGAAAATCGCTGAAACCGTTTCAGTTGTAGCTTTGTTGAAAAATTTCCCGATCGTCATGATGAATTTTGGGGGCCTGGCTTTTTAGTATATATGATGTAAAACGGCTTTTTAACTCGTAAACGCGTGATTTAAAAAATATAATAATCGTTTCTAGTCATAGATAGGTAAAAAGCAGTCCGTTTTGATATATAATAAGTCATATTGGCGATATATACCAAAATGTGTGGAACAGTTTAAATTTTATTCATACAAAATTGTATAATATTATTTAAAACTATGTAATATGATAAATACAGGTAAGAAATATTAATAAATTAATTTTATATTAAAAAAAAAATGTAATTTTGTTATAAAATACGTTATTAATATGAAATTAATGAGATCAGATATAGGTAAATATTTATTAAAATAATAATAATAAAAGGACATAAATTATATCTGATAATAATAATAATAATAATAATAATAATAATAATAATAATAATAATAATAATAAGCAGAGCGGTACAAAAATAAGTAATTTTTATTTAAAATAATCAAATACAATAATTTTTATGCATATAAAATGGATTCAACATGACACATAACTGTATTAGACTGTCTTCTTAAAAATTTTCACGCCTACTCAATTCAAATAATTAGCCTGTTTCCTCTGATTTTGTACATTTGATATCAATACAGAGCACTGCGATCCATTGTTTTAATCAAAGAATTTTGACCAGTTAATAATTTTTTACACAAAAACTATAAAAAGTAAAAATAAGAGACATATAAAAGGCACTAACTTGATTTATTCTCTACTATTTAATGCAAATTTCATGAAAATCGCTGAAACCGTTTCAGTTGTAGCTTTGTTGAAAAATTTCCCGATCGTCATGATGAATTTTGGGGGCCTGGCTTTTTAGTATATATGATGTAAAACGGCTTTTTAACTCGTAAACGCGTGATTTAAAAAATATAATAATCGTTTCTAGTCATAGATAGGTAAAAAGCAGTCCGTTTTGATATATAATAAGTCATATTGGCGATATATACCAAAATGTGTGGAACAGTTTAAATTTTATTCATACAAAATTGTATAATATTATTTAAAACTATGTAATATGATAAATACAGGTAAGAAATATTAATAAATTAATTTTATATTAAAAAAAAAATGTAATTTTGTTATAAAATACGTTATTAATATGAAATTAATGAGATCAGATATAGGTAAATATTTATTAAAATAATAATAATAAAAGGACATAAATTATATCTGATAATAATAATAATAATAATAATAATAATAATAATAATAAGCAGAGCGGTACAAAAATAAGTAATTTTTATTTAAAATAATCAAATACAATAATTTTTATGCATATAAAATGGATTCAACATGACACATAACTGTATTAGACTGTCTTCTTAAAAATTTTCACGCCTACTCAATTCAAATAATTAGCCTGTTTCCTCTGATTTTGTACATTTGATATCAATACAGAGCACTGCGATCCATTGTTTTAATCAAAGAATTTTGACCAGTTAATAATTTTTTACACAAAAACTATAAAAAGTAAAAATAAGAGACATATAAAAGGCACTAACTTGATTTATTCTCTACTATTTAATGCAAATTTCATGAAAATCGCTGAAACCGTTTCAGTTGTAGCTTTGTTGAAAAATTTCCCGATCGTCATGATGAATTTTGGGGGCCTGGCTTTTTAGTATATATGATGTAAAACGGCTTTTTAACTCGTAAACGCGTGATTTAAAAAATATAATAATCGTTTCTAGTCATAGATAGGTAAAAAGCAGTCCGTTTTGATATATAATAAGTCATATTGGCGATATATACCAAAATGTGTGGAACAGTTTAAATTTTATTCATACAAAATTGTATAATATTATTTAAAACTATGTAATATGATAAATACAGGTAAGAAATATTAATAAATTAATTTTATATTAAAAAAAAAATGTAATTTTGTTATAAAATACGTTATTAATATGAAATTAATGAGATCAGATATAGGTAAATATTTATTAAAATAATAATAATAAAAGGACATAAATTATATCTGATAATAATAATAATAATAATAATAATAATAATAATAATAATAATAAGCAGAGCGGTACAAAAATAAGTAATTTTTATTTAAAATAATCAAATACAATAATTTTTATGCATATAAAATGGATTCAACATGACACATAACTGTATTAGACTGTCTTCTTAAAAATTTTCACGCCTACTCAATTCAAATAATTAGCCTGTTTCCTCTGATTTTGTACATTTGATATCAATACAGAGCACTGCGATCCATTGTTTTAATCAAAGAATTTTGACCAGTTAATAATTTTTTACACAAAAACTATAAAAAGTAAAAATAAGAGACATATAAAAGGCACTAACTTGATTTATTCTCTACTATTTAATGCAAATTTCATGAAAATCGCTGAAACCGTTTCAGTTGTAGCTTTGTTGAAAAATTTCCCGATCGTCATGATGAATTTTGGGGGCCTGGCTTTTTAGTATATATGATGTAAAACGGCTTTTTAACTCGTAAACGCGTGATTTAAAAAATATAATAATCGTTTCTAGTCATAGATAGGTAAAAAGCAGTCCGTTTTGATATATAATAAGTCATATTGGCGATATATACCAAAATGTGTGGAACAGTTTAAATTTTATTCATACAAAATTGTATAATATTATTTAAAACTATGTAATATGATAAATACAGGTAAGAAATATTAATAAATTAATTTTATATTAAAAAAAAATGTAATTTTGTTATAAAATACGTTATTAATATGAAATTAATGAGATCAGATATAGGTAAATATTTATTAAAATAATAATAATAAAAGGACATAAATTATATCTGATAATAATAATAATAATAATAATAATAATAATAATAATAATAATAATAAGCAGAGCGGTACAAAAATAAGTAATTTTTATTTAAAATAATCAAATACAATAATTTTTATGCATATAAAATGGATTCAACATGACACATAACTGTATTAGACTGTCTTCTTAAAAATTTTCACGCCTACTCAATTCAAATAATTAGCCTGTTTCCTCTGATTTTGTACATTTGATATCAATACAGAGCACTGCGATCCATTGTTTTAATCAAAGAATTTTGACCAGTTAATAATTTTTTACACAAAAACTATAAAAAGTAAAAATAAGAGACATATAAAAGGCACTAACTTGATTTATTCTCTACTATTTAATGCAAATTTCATGAAAATCGCTGAAACCGTTTCAGTTGTAGCTTTGTTGAAAAATTTCCCGATCGTCATGATGAATTTTGGGGGCCTGGCTTTTTAGTATATATGATGTAAAACGGCTTTTTAACTCGTAAACGCGTGATTTAAAAAATATAATAATCGTTTCTAGTCATAGATAGGTAAAAAGCAGTCCGTTTTGATATATAATAAGTCATATTGGCGATATATACCAAAATGTGTGGAACAGTTTAAATTTTATTCATACAAAATTGTATAATATTATTTAAAACTATGTAATATGATAAATACAGGTAAGAAATATTAATAAATTAATTTTATATTAAAAAAAATGTAATTTTGTTATAAAATACGTTATTAATATGAAATTAATGAGATCAGATATAGGTAAATATTTATTAAAATAATAATAATAAAAGGACATAAATTATATCTGATAATAAAAATAATAATAATAATAATAATAATAATAATAATAATAATAATAAGCAGAGCGGTACAAAAATAAGTAATTTTTATTTAAAATAATCAAATACAATAATTTTTATGCATATAAAATGGATTCAACATGACACATAACTGTATTAGACTGTCTTCTTAAAAATTTTCACGCCTACTCAATTCAAATAATTAGCCTGTTTCCTCTGATTTTGTACATTTGATATCAATACAGAGCACTGCGATCCATTGTTTTAATCAAAGAATTTTGACCAGTTAATAATTTTTTACACAAAAACTATAAAAAGTAAAAATAAGAGACATATAAAAGGCACTAACTTGATTTATTCTCTACTATTTAATGCAAATTTCATGAAAATCGCTGAAACCGTTTCAGTTGTAGCTTTGTTGAAAAATTTCCCGATCGTCATGATGAATTTTGGGGGCCTGGCTTTTTAGTATATATGATGTAAAACGGCTTTTTAACTCGTAAACGCGTGATTTAAAAAATATAATAATCGTTTCTAGTCATAGATAGGTAAAAAGCAGTCCGTTTTGATATATAATAAGTCATATTGGCGATATATACCAAAATGTGTGGAACAGTTTAAATTTTATTCATACAAAATTGTATAATATTATTTAAAACTATGTAATATGATAAATACAGGTAAGAAATATTAATAAATTAATTTTATATTAAAAAAAAATGTAATTTTGTTATAAAATACGTTATTAATATGAAATTAATGAGATCAGATATAGGTAAATATTTATTAAAATAATAATAATAAAAGGACATAAATTATATCTGATAATAATAATAATAATAATAATAATAATAATAATAATAATAATAATAAGCAGAGCGGTACAAAAATAAGTAATTTTTATTTAAAATAATCAAATACAATAATTTTTATGCATATAAAATGGATTCAACATGACACATAACTGTATTAGACTGTCTTCTTAAAAATTTTCACGCCTACTCAATTCAAATAATTAGCCTGTTTCCTCTGATTTTGTACATTTGATATCAATACAGAGCACTGCGATCCATTGTTTTAATCAAAGAATTTTGACCAGTTAATAATTTTTTACACAAAAACTATAAAAAGTAAAAATAAGAGACATATAAAAGGCACTAACTTGATTTATTCTCTACTATTTAATGCAAATTTCATGAAAATCGCTGAAACCGTTTCAGTTGTAGCTTTGTTGAAAAATTTCCCGATCGTCATGATGAATTTTGGGGGCCTGGCTTTTTAGTATATATGATGTAAAACGGCTTTTTAACTCGTAAACGCGTGATTTAAAAAATATAATAATCGTTTCTAGTCATAGATAGGTAAAAAGCAGTCCGTTTTGATATATAATAAGTCATATTGGCGATATATACCAAAATGTGTGGAACAGTTTAAATTTTATTCATACAAAATTGTATAATATTATTTAAAACTATGTAATATGATAAATACAGGTAAGAAATATTAATAAATTAATTTTATATTAAAAAAAAATGTAATTTTGTTATAAAATACGTTATTAATATGAAATTAATGAGATCAGATATAGGTAAATATTTATTAAAATAATAATAATAAAAGGACATAAATTATATCTGATAATAATAATAATAATAATAATAATAATAATAATAATAATAATAAGCAGAGCGGTACAAAAATAAGTAATTTTTATTTAAAATAATCAAATACAATAATTTTTATGCATATAAAATGGATTCAACATGACACATAACTGTATTAGACTGTCTTCTTAAAAATTTTCACGCCTACTCAATTCAAATAATTAGCCTGTTTCCTCTGATTTTGTACATTTGATATCAATACAGAGCACTGCGATCCATTGTTTTAATCAAAGAATTTTGACCAGTTAATAATTTTTTACACAAAAACTATAAAAAGTAAAAATAAGAGACATATAAAAGGCACTAACTTGATTTATTTTCTACTATTTAATGCAAATTTCATGAAAATCGCTGAAACCGTTTCAGTTGTAGCTTTGTTGAAAAATTTCCCGATCGTCATGATGAATTTTGGGGGCCTGGCTTTTTAGTATATATGATGTAAAACGGCTTTTTAACTCGTAAACGCGTGATTTAAAAAATATAATAATCGTTTCTAGTCATAGATAGGTAAAAAGCAGTCCGTTTTGATATATAATAAGTCATATTGGCGATATATACCAAAATGTGTGGAACAGTTTAAATTTTATTCATACAAAATTGTATAATATTATTTAAAACTATGTAATATGATAAATACAGGTAAGAAATATTAATAAATTAATTTTATATTAAAAAAAAAATGTAATTTTGTTATAAAATACGTTATTAATATGAAATTAATGAGATCAGATATAGGTAAATATTTATTAAAATAATAATAATAAAAGGACATAAATTATATCTGATAATAATAATAATAATAATAATAATAATAATAATAATAATAATAATAATAATAATAAGCAGAGCGGTACAAAAATAAGTAATTTTTATTTAAAATAATCAAATACAATAATTTTTATGCATATAAAATGGATTCAACATGACACATAACTGTATTAGACTGTCTTCTTAAAAATTTTCACGCCTACTCAATTCAAATAATTAGCCTGTTTCCTCTGATTTTGTACATTTGATATCAATACAGAGCACTGCGATCCATTGTTTTAATCAAAGAATTTTGACCAGTTAATAATTTTTTACACAAAAACTATAAAAAGTAAAAATAAGAGACATATAAAAGGCACTAACTTGATTTATTCTCTACTATTTAATGCAAATTTCACGAAAATCGCTGAAACCGTTTCAGTTGTAGCTTTGTTGAAAAATTTCCCGATCGTCATGATGAATTTTGGGGGCCTGGCTTTTTAGTATATATGATGTAAAACGGCTTTTTAACTCGTAAACGCGTGATTTAAAAAATATAATAATCGTTTCTAGTCATAGATAGGTAAAAAGCAGTCCGTTTTGATATATAATAAGTCATATTGGCGATATATACCAAAATGTGTGGAACAGTTTAAATTTTATTCATACAAAATTGTATAATATTATTTAAAACTATGTAATATGATAAATACAGGTAAGAAATATTAATAAATTAATTTTATATTAAAAAAAAAATGTAATTTTGTTATAAAATACGTTATTAATATGAAATTAATGAGATCAGATATAGGTAAATATTTATTAAAATAATAATAATAAAAGGACATAAATTATATCTGATAATAATAATAATAATAATAATAATAATAATAATAATAATAATAATAATAATAATAATAAGCAGAGCGGTACAAAAATAAGTAATTTTTATTTAAAATAATCAAATACAATAATTTTTATGCATATAAAATGGATTCAACATGACACATAACTGTATTAGACTGTCTTCTTAAAAATTTTCACGCCTACTCAATTCAAATAATTAGCCTGTTTCCTCTGATTTTGTACATTTGATATCAATACAGAGCACTGCGATCCATTGTTTTAATCAAAGAATTTTGACCAGTTAATAATTTTTTACACAAAAACTATAAAAAGTAAAAATAAGAGACATATAAAAGGCACTAACTTGATTTATTCTCTACTATTTAATGCAAATTTCATGAAAATCGCTGAAACCGTTTCAGTTGTAGCTTTGTTGAAAAATTTCCCGATCGTCATGATGAATTTTGGGGGCCTGGCTTTTTAGTATATATGATGTAAAACGGCTTTTTAACTCGTAAACGCGTGATTTAAAAAATATAATAATCGTTTCTAGTCATAGATAGGTAAAAAGCAGTCCGTTTTGATATATAATAAGTCATATTGGCGATATATACCAAAATGTGTGGAACAGTTTAAATTTTATTCATACAAAATTGTATAATATTATTTAAAACTATGTAATATGATAAATACAGGTAAGAAATATTAATAAATTAATTTTATATTAAAAAAAAAATGTAATTTTGTTATAAAATACGTTATTAATATGAAATTAATGAGATCAGATATAGGTAAATATTTATTAAAATAATAATAATAAAAGGACATAAATTATATCTGATAATAATAATAATAATAATAATAATAATAATAATAATAATAATAATAAGCAGAGCGGTACAAAAATAAGTAATTTTTATTTAAAATAATCAAATACAATAATTTTTATGCATATAAAATGGATTCAACATGACACATAACTGTATTAGACTGTCTTCTTAAAAATTTTCACGCCTACTCAATTCAAATAATTAGCCTGTTTCCTCTGATTTTGTACATTTGATATCAATACAGAGCACTGCGATCCATTGTTTTAATCAAAGAATTTTGACCAGTTAATAATTTTTTACACAAAAACTATAAAAAGTAAAAATAAGAGACATATAAAAGGCACTAACTTGATTTATTTTCTACTATTTAATGCAAATTTCATGAAAATCGCTGAAACCGTTTCAGTTGTAGCTTTGTTGAAAAATTTCCCGATCGTCATGATGAATTTTGGGGGCCTGGCTTTTTAGTATATATGATGTAAAACGGCTTTTTAACTCGTAAACGCGTGATTTAAAAAATATAATAATCGTTTCTAGTCATAGATAGGTAAAAAGCAGTCCGTTTTGATATATAATAAGTCATATTGGCGATATATACCAAAATGTGTGGAACAGTTTAAATTTTATTCATACAAAATTGTATAATATTATTTAAAACTATGTAATATGATAAATACAGGTAAGAAATATTAATAAATTAATTTTATATTAAAAAAAAAATGTAATTTTGTTATAAAATACGTTATTAATATGAAATTAATGAGATCAGATATAGGTAAATATTTATTAAAATAATAATAATAAAAGGACATAAATTATATCTGATAATAATAATAATAATAATAATAATAATAATAATAATAATAATAATAATAAGCAGAGCGGTACAAAAATAAGTAATTTTTATTTAAAATAATCAAATACAATAATTTTTATGCATATAAAATGGATTCAACATGACACATAACTGTATTAGACTGTCTTCTTAAAAATTTTCACGCCTACTCAATTCAAATAATTAGCCTGTTTCCTCTGATTTTGTACATTTGATATCAATACAGAGCACTGCGATCCATTGTTTTAATCAAAGAATTTTGACCAGTTAATAATTTTTTACACAAAAACTATAAAAAGTAAAAATAAGAGACATATAAAAGGCACTAACTTGATTTATTCTCTACTATTTAATGCAAATTTCATGAAAATCGCTGAAACCGTTTCAGTTGTAGCTTTGTTGAAAAATTTCCCGATCGTCATGATGAATTTTGGGGGCCTGGCTTTTTAGTATATATGATGTAAAACGGCTTTTTAACTCGTAAACGCGTGATTTAAAAAATATAATAATCGTTTCTAGTCATAGATAGGTAAAAAGCAGTCCGTTTTGATATATAATAAGTCATATTGGCGATATATACCAAAATGTGTGGAACAGTTTAAATTTTATTCATACAAAATTGTATAATATTATTTAAAACTATGTAATATGATAAATACAGGTAAGAAATATTAATAAATTAATTTTATATTAAAAAAAAAATGTAATTTTGTTATAAAATACGTTATTAATATGAAATTAATGAGATCAGATATAGGTAAATATTTATTAAAATAATAATAATAAAAGGACATAAATTATATCTGATAATAATAATAATAATAATAATAATAATAATAATAATAATAATAAGCAGAGCGGTACAAAAATAAGTAATTTTTATTTAAAATAATCAAATACAATAATTTTTATGCATATAAAATGGATTCAACATGACACATAACTGTATTAGACTGTCTTCTTAAAAATTTTCACGCCTACTCAATTCAAATAATTAGCCTGTTTCCTCTGATTTTGTACATTTGATATCAATACAAAGCACTGCGATCCATTGTTTTAATCAAAGAATTTTGACCAGTTAATAATTTTTTACACAAAAACTATAAAAAGTAAAAATAAGAGACATATAAAAGGCACTAACTTGATTTATTCTCTACTATTTAATGCAAATTTCATGAAAATCGCTGAAACCGTTTCAGTTGTAGCTTTGTTGAAAAATTTCCCGATCGTCATGATGAATTTTGGGGGCCTGGCTTTTTAGTATATATGATGTAAAACGGCTTTTTAACTCGTAAACGCGTGATTTAAAAAATATAATAATCGTTTCTAGTCATAGATAGGTAAAAAGCAGTCCGTTTTGATATATAATAAGTCATATTGGCGATATATACCAAAATGTGTGGAACAGTTTAAATTTTATTCATACAAAATTGTATAATATTATTTAAAACTATGTAATATGATAAATACAGGTAAGAAATATTAATAAATTAATTTTATATTAAAAAAAAATGTAATTTTGTTATAAAATACGTTATTAATATGAAATTAATGAGATCAGATATAGGTAAATATTTATTAAAATAATAATAATAAAAGGACATAAATTATATCTGATAATAATAATAATAATAATAATAATAATAATAATAATAATAATAATAAGCAGAGCGGTATAAAAATAAGTAATTTTTATTTAAAATAATCAAATACAATAATTTTTATGCATATAAAATGGATTCAACATGACACATAACTGTATTAGACTGTCTTCTTAAAAATTTTCACGCCTACTCAATTCAAATAATTAGCCTGTTTCCTCTGATTTTGTACATTTGATATCAATACAGAGCACTGCGATCCATTGTTTTAATCAAAGAATTTTGACCAGTTAATAATTTTTTACACAAAAACTATAAAAAGTAAAAATAAGAGACATATAAAAGGCACTAACTTGATTTATTCTCTACTATTTAATGCAAATTTCATGAAAATCGCTGAAACCGTTTCAGTTGTAGCTTTGTTGAAAAATTTCCCGATCGTCATGATGAATTTTGGGGGCCTGGCTTTTTAGTATATATGATGTAAAACGGCTTTTTAACTCGTAAACGCGTGATTTAAAAAATATAATAATCGTTTCTAGTCATAGATAGGTAAAAAGCAGTCCGTTTTGATATATAATAAGTCATATTGGCGATATATACCAAAATGTGTGGAACAGTTTAAATTTTATTCATACAAAATTGTATAATATTATTTAAAACTATGTAATATGATAAATACAGGTAAGAAATATTAATAAATTAATTTTATATTAAAAAAAAAATGTAATTTTGTTATAAAATACGTTATTAATATGAAATTAATGAGATCAGATATAGGTAAATATTTATTAAAATAATAATAATAAAAGGACATAAATTATATCTGATAATAATAATAATAATAATAATAATAATAATAATAATAATAATAATAATAATAATAATAATAATAAGCAGAGCGGTACAAAAATAAGTAATTTTTATTTAAAATAATCAAATACAATAATTTTTATGCATATAAAATGGATTCAACATGACACATAACTGTATTAGACTGTCTTCTTAAAAATTTTCACGCCTACTCAATTCAAATAATTAGCCTGTTTCCTCTGATTTTGTACATTTGATATCAATACAGAGCACTGCGATCCATTGTTTTAATCAAAGAATTTTGACCAGTTAATAATTTTTTACACAAAAACTATAAAAAGTAAAAATAAGAGACATATAAAAGGCACTAACTTGATTTATTCTCTACTATTTAATGCAAATTTCATGAAAATCGCTGAAACCGTTTCAGTTGTAGCTTTGTTGAAAAATTTCCCGATCGTCATGATGAATTTTGGGGGCCTGGCTTTTTATTATATATGATGTAAAACGGCTTTTTAACTCGTAAACGCGTGATTTAAAAAATATAATAATCGTTTCTAGTCATAGATAGGTAAAAAGCAGTCCGTTTTGATATATAATAAGTCATATTGGCGATATATACCAAAATGTGTGGAACAGTTTAAATTTTATTCATACAAAATTGTATAATATTATTTAAAACTATGTAATATGATAAATACAGGTAAGAAATATTAATAAATTAATTTTATATTAAAAAAAATGTAATTTTGTTATAAAATACGTTATTAATATGAAATTAATGAGATCAGATATAGGTAAATATTTATTAAAATAATAATAATAAAAGGACATAAATTATATCTGATAATAATAATAATAATAATAATAATAATAATAATAATAATAATAATAATAATAATAATAATAATAATAATAATAATAATAATAATAATAATAATAATAAGCAGAGCGGTACAAAAATAAGTAATTTTTATTTAAAATAATCAAATACAATAATTTTTATGCATATAAAATGGATTCAACATGACACATAACTGTATTAGACTGTCTTCTTAAAAATTTTCACGCCTACTCAATTCAAATAATTAGCCTGTTTCCTCTGATTTTGTACATTTGATATCAATACAGAGCACTGCGATCCATTGTTTTAATCAAAGAATTTTGACCAGTTAATAATTTTTTACACAAAAACTATAAAAAGTAAAAATAAGAGACATATAAAAGGCACTAACTTGATTTATTCTCTACTATTTAATGCAAATTTCATGAAAATCGCTGAAACCGTTTCAGTTGTAGCTTTGTTGAAAAATTTCCCGATCGTCATGATGAATTTTGGGGGCCTGGCTTTTTAGTATATATGATGTAAAACGGCTTTTTAACTCGTAAACGCGTGATTTAAAAAATATATTAATCGTTTCTAGTCATAGATAGGTAAAAAGCAGTCCGTTTTGATATATAATAAGTCATATTGGCGATATATACCAAAATGTGTGGAACAGTTTAAATTTTATTCATACAAAATTGTATAATATTATTTAAAACTATGTAATATGATAAATACAGGTAAGAAATATTAATAAATTAATTTTATATTAAAAAAAAAATGTAATTTTGTTATAAAATACGTTATTAATATGAAATTAATGAGATCAGATATAGGTAAATATTTATTAAAATAATAATAATAAAAGGACATAAATTATATCTGATAATAATAATAATAATAATAATAATAATAATAATAATAATAATAATAATAATAATAATAATAATAATAATAATAAGCAGAGCGGTACAAAAATAAGTAATTTTTATTTAAAATAATCAAATACAATAATTTTTATGCATATAAAATGGATTCAACATGACACATAACTGTATTAGACTGTCTTCTTAAAAATTTTCACGCCTACTCAATTCAAATAATTAGCCTGTTTCCTCTGATTTTGTACATTTGATATCAATACAGAGCACTGCGATCCATTGTTTTAATCAAAGAATTTTGACCAGTTAATAATTTTTTACACAAAAACTATAAAAAGTAAAAATAAGAGACATATAAAAGGCACTAACTTGATTTATTCTCTACTATTTAATGCAAATTTCATGAAAATCGCTGAAACCGTTTCAGTTGTAGCTTTGTTGAAAAATTTCCCGATCGTCATGATGAATTTTGGGGGCCTGGCTTTTTAGTATATATGATGTAAAACGGCTTTTTAACTCGTAAACGCGTGATTTAAAAAATATAATAATCGTTTCTAGTCATAGATAGGTAAAAAGCAGTCCATTTTGATATATAATAAGTCATATTGGCGATATATACCAAAATGTGTGGAACAGTTTAAATTTTATTCATACAAAATTGTATAATATTATTTAAAACTATGTAATATGATAAATACAGGTAAGAAATATTAATAAATTAATTTTATATTAAAAAAAAAATGTAATTTTGTTATAAAATACGTTATTAATATGAAATTAATGAGATCAGATATAGGTAAATATTTATTAAAATAATAATAATAAAAGGACATAAATTATATCTGATAATAATAATAATAATAATAATAATAATAATAATAATAATAATAATAATAATAGTAATAAGCAGAGCGGTACAAAAATAAGTAATTTTTATTTAAAATAATCAAATACAATAATTTTTATGCATATAAAATGGATTCAACATGACACATAACTGTATTAGACTGTCTTCTTAAAAATTTTCACGCCTACTCAATTCAAATAATTAGCCTGTTTCCTCTGATTTTGCACATTTGATATCAATACAGAGCACTGCGATCCATTGTTTTAATCAAAGAATTTTGACCAGTTAATAATTTTTTACACAAAAACTATAAAAAGTAAAAATAAGAGACATATAAAAGGCACTAACTTGATTTATTCTCTACTATTTAATGCAAATTTCATGAAAATCGCTGAAACCGTTTCAGTTGTAGCTTTGTTGAAAAATTTCCCGATCGTCATGATGAATTTTGGGGGCCTGGCTTTTTAGTATATATGATGTAAAACGGCTTTTTAACTCGTAAACGCGTGATTTAAAAAATATAATAATCGTTTCTAGTCATAGATAGGTAAAAAGCAGTCCGTTTTGATATATAATAAGTCATATTGGCGATATATACCAAAATGTGTGGAACAGTTTAAATTTTATTCATACAAAATTGTATAATATTATTTAAAACTATGTAATATGATAAATACAGGTAAGAAATATTAATAAATTAATTTTATATTAAAAAAAAAATGTAATTTTGTTATAAAATACGTTATTAATATGAAATTAATGAGATCAGATATAGGTAAATATTTATTAAAATAATAATAATAAAAGGACATAAATTATATCTGATAATAATAATAATAATAATAATAATAATAATAAGCAGAGCGGTACAAAAATAAGTAATTTTTATTTAAAATAATCAAATACAATAATTTTTATGCATATAAAATGGATTCAACATGACACATAACTGTATTAGACTGTCTTCTTAAAAATTTTCACGCCTACTCAATTCAAATAATTAGCCTGTTTCCTCTGATTTTGTACATTTGATATCAATACAGAGCACTGCGATCCATTGTTTTAATCAAAGAATTTTGACCAGTTAATAATTTTTTACACAAAAACTATAAAAAGTAAAAATAAGAGACATATAAAAGGCACTAACTTGATTTATTCTCTACTATTTAATGCAAATTTCATGAAAATCGCTGAAACCGTTTCAGTTGTAGCTTTGTTGAAAAATTTCCCGATCGTCATGATGAATTTTGGGGGCCTGGCTTTTTAGTATATATGATGTAAAACGGCTTTTTAACTCGTAAACGCGTGATTTAAAAAATATAATAATCGTTTCTAGTCATAGATAGGTAAAAAGCAGTCCGTTTTGATATATAATAAGTCATATTGGCGATATATACCAAAATGTGTGGAACAGTTTAAATTTTATTCATACAAAATTGTATAATATTATTTAAAACTATGTAATATGATAAATACAGGTAAAAAATATTAATAAATTAATTTTATATTAAAAAAAAAATGTAATTTTGTTATAAAATACGTTATTAATATGAAATTAATGAGATCAGATATAGGTAAATATTTATTAAAATAATAATAATAAAAGGACATAAATTATATCTGATAATAATAATAATAATAATAATAATAATAATAATAATAATAATAATAATAATAATAAGCAGAGCGGTACAAAAATAAGTAATTTTTATTTAAAATAATCAAATACAATAATTTTTATGCATATAAAATGGATTCAACATGACACATAACTGTATTAGACTGTCTTCTTAAAAATTTTCACGCCTACTCAATTCAAATAATTAGCCTGTTTCCTCTGATTTTGTACATTTGATATCAATACAGAGCACTGCGATCCATTGTTTTAATCAAAGAATTTTGACCAGTTAATAATTTTTTACACAAAAACTATAAAAAGTAAAAATAAGAGACATATAAAAGGCACTAACTTGATTTATTCTCTACTATTTAATGCAAATTTCATGAAAATCGCTGAAACCGTTTCAGTTGTAGCTTTGTTGAAAAATTTCCCGATCGTCATGATGAATTTTGGGGGCCTGGCTTTTTAGTATATATGATGTAAAACGGCTTTTTAACTCGTAAACGCGTGATTTAAAAAATATAATAATCGTTTCTAGTCATAGATAGGTAAAAAGCAGTCCGTTTTGATATATAATAAGTCATATTGGCGATATATACCAAAATGTGTGGAACAGTTTAAATTTTATTCATACAAAATTGTATAATATTATTTAAAACTATGTAATATGATAAATACAGGTAAGAAATATTAATAAATTAATTTTATATTAAAAAAAAAATGTAATTTTGTTATAAAATACGTTATTAATATGAAATTAATGAGATCAGATATAGGTAAATATTTATTAAAATAATAATAATAAAAGGACATAAATTATATCTGATAATAATAATAATAATAATAATAATAATAATAATAATAATAATAATAATAATAATAATAATAATAATAAGCAGAGCGGTACAAAAATAAGTAATTTTTATTTAAAATAATCAAATACAATAATTTTTATGCATATAAAATGGATTCAACATGACACATAACTGTATTAGACTGTCTTCTTAAAAATTTTCACGCCTACTCAATTCAAATAATTAGCCTGTTTCCTCTGATTTTGTACATTTGATATCAATACAGAGCACTGCGATCCATTGTTTTAATCAAAGAATTTTGACCAGTTAATAATTTTTTACACAAAAACTATAAAAAGTAAAAATAAGAGACATATAAAAGGCACTAACTTGATTTATTCTCTACTATTTAATGCAAATTTCATGAAAATCGCTGAAACCGTTTCAGTTGTAGCTTTGTTGAAAAATTTCCCGATCGTCATGATGAATTTTGGGGGCCTGGCTTTTTAGTATATATGATGTAAAACGGCTTTTTAACTCGTAAACGCGTGATTTAAAAAATATAATAATCGTTTCTAGTCATAGATAGGTAAAAAGCAGTCCGTTTTGATATATAATAAGTCATATTGGCGATATATACCAAAATGTGTGGAACAGTTTAAATTTTATTCATACAAAATTGTATAATATTATTTAAAACTATGTAATATGATAAATACAGGTAAGAAATATTAATAAATTAATTTTATATTAAAAAAAAATGTAATTTTGTTATAAAATACGTTATTAATATGAAATTAATGAGATCAGATATAGGTAAATATTTATTAAAATAATAATAATAAAAGGACATAAATTATATCTGATAATAATAATAATAATAATAATAATAATAATAATAATAATAATAATAATAATAAGCAGAGCGGTACAAAAATAAGTAATTTTTATTTAAAATAATCAAATACAATAATTTTTATGCATATAAAATGGATTCAACATGACACATAACTGTATTAGACTGTCTTCTTAAAAATTTTCACGCCTACTCAATTCAAATAATTAGCCTGTTTCCTCTGATTTTGTACATTTGATATCAATACAGAGCACTGCGATCCATTGTTTTAATCAAAGAATTTTGACCAGTTAATAATTTTTTACACAAAAACTATAAAAAGTAAAAATAAGAGACATATAAAAGGCACTAACTTGATTTATTCTCTACTATTTAATGCAAATTTCATGAAAATCGCTGAAACCGTTTCAGTTGTAGCTTTGTTGAAAAATTTCCCGATCGTCATGATGAATTTTGGGGGCCTGGCTTTTTAGTATATATGACTAGCGAAAACTCGGCTACGCCGAGCTTGCCCTAGGGCTCCGCCGACAGTGTTTTATAATAGTCTTTACGTGCATCCAACCTGTCTACGCACAATGTAAAACCATATTTTTTCTCGTTTGCCCCTGCAACCTGGCCACCCAAACAGCCCCAGCTACATGCTCACCTAAACTGCTCACGCAGCATGCCCACCAAAACTGCCCACTGAAACTGCCTACCCAAACTGCTCATCCCAAACTGCCATTCAAACTATCTATTCATACTGCCCACCCAAACTGCCCACTCAAACTACCTATCCATACTGCCCACGGAACCTGTTCAACCAAACTGCCCACTCAAACAGCACACCCAAACTGCCCGGTTAAACTGCCTACTCATACTGCCGACTCAAACTGTCGTAATCTGCAATAATTTCTTTTCTAATGTTCTTGTTGGTGTTGTAGTTGTAAAACTAGATCTAGATGGACTAATAAAAATTATTTTTTTGAACAAATATTTCAAAATTAGAGTAGTTTGAGTGAAGACAACACTTGTCATTTTTGAAGGTTTGAAGTCAGAGACAGAACATGGATAAGACATTTTTTACTAATGGCAACTGTTTGGCGGACTTCTGTGTGAATCAAATGCATGTCGTATACTTTGATTAGTGAAAGTAACATGCATATCTAAATATCTAAGTGATATTCCACTTTTTGCAAATTAAACGTCATTTATGACAACCGAAAAATATTGTTCTCTAGAATAAATTGATATTCAGATTTAGCTGGTACGTAATTGGTCGAATTTACAGTATTACAACTTGACAAATTATGCAAAATATGTTTCAGATTTTTCCAGATTATAATTTCTTTCAGTTCTCTTTATCATACCGTGAACTATAGAAAGCTACTCTAACCTTCGAGTTTCCCCTAGGGCTTTTATATATATATATATATATATATATATATATATATATATATATATATATATATATATATACAGGTGTCCCATAACTTCAGGTAAATATTAGAAGAGCATATAGTTCTTAATGTCCTGATTACGGAACAAAAAGAATTTTTTCAAAATTCCTATAATTAAGGGTAGTTCACTTAAGAAGAACATTTTTTGTACCCCTGGATACTATAATATTTGGAATAGTGAAATTAGTTATAACTATAACATAAAATAATTTAACAATGAAATTAATTTATGCAATTACGTAAAGCTTTGTCACACCAATTAAGTTTGGGAGATGTGTATGTAATGAAAAAAACACACAACCTATTCAACCAGTGTCCCAAAACTGTTTCCTTCAAAAACCTCAAAAACTAATTATTGAATTTTGAAAAAATTCTTTTTGTTCCGTAATCAGGACATTAAGAACTATATGCCCTTCTAATATGTACCTAAAGTTATGGGACACCCTGTATATATATATATATATATATATATATATATATATATATATATTTTAGTTGTTTACTTGTACACACAATTCACGAATAGTGCTAAACGTTAACATTTTTCTCAGATATCAAAGATCTCTTCTCTCAAAAAAATCTAAATTTTGACAAAAAACAAAAGCCGATCGAGCTATTAAAATTTGCCATCTTAGAATATGATTTAACATTCTTACATTTAAACAATATATTTACAATAATACAGACCGACAAGATGAAACATATAGAAGTTTAACATGGGTATTCAATTGTGCGAAAATTTGTTGTCCTGTATATTTTGGAGCAAAAATTTACAAATAAAATTAATATTTACTTCTAAAAAATCTTTATTTAATACAATAGAATATCTGTTGCACTAGATATATAGAAAAAAAACATTTTTCTTCAAAAATCAGATATCCTATCCATGGAAATAAAACAAAATCTTATTTTCGCAGTTCAGTGTTATTGATGTTAATTGTTGTAATCATTGTGTCTACATTGTTATAATTCAGAAATAAATATTCAAATAGTATGATCTTAATTGATATTTTCTTCTGTTTTTTTTTTTATTTCCATAGCTATATGATATTTGGCGATAATGTCATATTTTATTTTATATGTGAATTATTATACTGCCGACAGATGACAGTGCCATTTGAGTGAATATTAATTTTTTTTAGGAAATTATAAAAAACTACATATCCACATTAGAGTAGAGAAACGTAAAATACATAATAATTATATTCTAAGTATAGGGTAATTATTATAATAAGTACTAGTATTGTACCAGAATATTGATTTAATTTAGAAAATTGTCACGTTAAAATAGTAACAAAAGATGGTTATATCAGTCTCACTACGCGAATTGTACACTCCAGGTAAGTGTGTTATTGACAAGTAATATTTGGGGTGATAACTTATTGTGTAAAATGTAATGTATGAAAATAAACTTAATTAAATTGAAATAAATCATGAAAACACGTATTTTACTTATATTATGATGCAATATAATTGATGAAATACAAATAGAATTTTAAAATGATGTCTTTAAGATTTGGAAATATCCCTAGAATATGTTATTTTCCGACACAAGGTGTTTTCAGATGAAATTTGTATATGTAAAGTCATGAAACAATTATTTAGATTATGTTCTTAAAAAATAGAATTTATTACTCAATATTAAGAGTGTTTGAATGTTGCGACTTGTGAAATGAGTGTAGCTGCAGTGACAGTGAAACATTGTATACCTTCCGTCAGAGATGATGCGACGTTGGTTTTTTAATTTTTAATTATTGTACTTGAAATTAATCTATTATTTATAAAGTGAATCAGCACCTACGATTTCGACTAAGATTTAGTATGAATTGTAAAATGTATATACAGTGTGAAGTAGGCAACAGTGAATTTTTGTGGACTTTTTTTTTTTTTTTTGTTCATCTATGTATATACCTTGACTTCATTACAGAACACTGCGATCCATTGTTTTAATGAAAGAATTTTGTCCAGTTAATAATTTTTTCCACAAAAACTATGCACAGTAAAAATAAGAGACATATCAAAGGCACTAAGTTGATTTATTCTCTACTATTTAAAGCAAATTCTATCCAAATCGCTGAAACCGTTTCAGTTGTAGCTTTGTCTAAATATTTCCCGATCGTCGTGATGAATTTTGGGGGGCTTGACCTTTTAGTATTAGGATGTAAAACGGTTTTTTAAGTCGCAAATGCGTGATTTAAAAAATATGATAATCGTTTCAAGTCATAGATAGGTAAAAAGCAGTCCGTTTTGATGTATAATAAGTCATATTGGCGATATATTCCAAAATGTGTGGAACAGTTTAAATTTTATTCATACAAAATTGTATATTATTGTTTAAAACTATGTAATATGATAAATAGAGATAAAAATTAATAATAAATTAATTTTATTGAAAAAAATGTAATTTTGTTATAAAATACGTAATTAATATGAAATGAATGAAGTCAGATATAGGTAAATATTTATTAAAATAATAATAATAATAATAATAATAATAATAATAGTAACAATAAAAGAACATAAAAAATTATATCTGATAATAATAATAATAATAATAATAATAATAATAATAATAATAATAATAAATAATAAATAATAATAATAAGCAGAGGTACAAAAATAAATAGTTTTTATT